>JARHVA010000039.1:6027500-6197500 GCA_037957365.1 Torreya grandis | reverse complement strand
GCTTGCTATGATAATTTTGGGTGAGTAGGGGCTCGATGAGGATATAGTCTTGAGTAATCTATTGCATTTAGCAGATCATTTTGTTGCATGATATGCCTCATTTCGAGTTGAATAGAGCCACATGAGTATCTTGATGCTAGATCTTACCAATGTTGGTGAGTTGACAAGGGTTGAATTGTGTTGTGTTGATAATTTTTTAGGGAGGTGTACAAATGCCATTTTGTATTCAATCCAAATCTAAACAGAACACAAAATTTCAAATAAATGTTTCACACCTTGCACCAAATTCGTCACTTTCCTGGAAAAACTAATCACATAATAAAAATAATATTCTAAAATAATGTATGGGTTTTGTTCTTCTCTATATGAGATTTCTAGAACATATTAAAAGTTTCAATTTCATGGAGAAATGAAATTTTACTAAAAATGAATAAATTTTTTATAAAACAATGATTTTTTTTAATATGCATTTAGAAAACTAAACCAAAACAAATTAGTTCATATAGACTATATAAAACTATGAACAAACAAATACAGGGGAATTGACACATGATCTACACTGTTATTTCAATGTCATAAACAACAAAATACATGTCTAATGAAAGAGCTTTTGCACGTGGTTTACATTGGTCAGCTCTATTATGATCAAGGTCTCAATTTGTAGAGAGGTCCCAAAGAGTACCTAATATGATACCAGATAATAATAACACCTAATTTTTTAGTTAATCATTCATTCTACTTTATTCATATGATAGTAAAAAATTTATAGATTTTTTTAATTTCTTACAAGCAAGGATATAACCATTATCAAAACTCCTATAATCTCTCTCAATCTCTAAAACCACTCTCTTGATTTTATCTCTATGAGTTGTTTCAACAACTCATTACATGTACATTATAATATATTATCTTACGCACACACTCACATTAATAATATTTCTAACCCAATCACATTAACTTTCACAAGTGAGTACTAAATCACTTATTGTTCTAGTAGTGTTTTCTAGTTCTGCATGGTATGGTGGCATGTATGATTTTTTTTTTTTGTTTCACATGGTTGTATGATTCTCTTGCAAGATGGATTTTCTCATTTTTATCTCATTTAAGGGTAGGGACACTCCCATTTTATATGTGTGTTGGGGAACCATAATTTTTTGTGGTTTGAGGCAAAGTGCATTGATGATTCTCTCCCTCATTTATTCAAGATTGTTTTTGATACATTGAAACACGCAACTGGACCACAACTTGTATGTGGACTCAGACACTTATTTTAATATAAGTCACATAGTTACAATGATTTTATCCTATTTTCATACATTTGGATAACTAGTGCACATTAGGCTCTTATTAGCACACTTTCCCTTCATACTAGACTTTGCATACTTTCATCACCATTAATTACTCGTAAACGTATTTAGCTTTGTCATTTATTTTCCTAGAGATGCTCACAACACTCCTAAAATCTCATTTATCTCTATTTCCATATCCTTAGTTCACCATGATTGGAATTGAAATATTTTGATGGTGGTCTAACCACTTTTAAAATGTATGATTATGGTCATGTTGGCTATAGGTCCTTTGTTCCAGTTTAACATGTTTCCTTATGTCCTGATTGTTGGATTTCCTTATTTTTTATTGTCAACTTGTGTGTGAATGTGCCCTAATTTGAATTCAAATAATCCTACGTATACACATGTACCCTAAGACATTTGACACTGTTAGGAACCCGTGGAAGCACCATTGATTACCATATACAAGCAACTTAAGATGTGGAATTAAACCAGAAGTAACAAGTAACTAGAAACCAGAAACAACACATAATATGAGAGACAATACACAACTTGTATTAATACTCATCCAGAAAAGAATACAATAAAGAAGATGCCACTTCTTCTTCACACCTCTCAGAGGCTTCCCACACCTCAAGTGTACAGTAATTCTTTCCTCAAAGCTCTCTCTCTTACGGTCCCAACACACAACTCACACAAAGTTGGTGTTCACCTCCAACCAGTCAGTATCCACTACTGCCAGTACACCAGTGCTCCATGCACTCCAAGTACTCAATGTACTCCAAGTAGATCTCTCATGAATCTGCAATAACCTACAAACAAATGATCTTACTTATGGAAGGAACTTCCTTGCCTTCCTCTCTTGCTCTCTGATGTGTTGCTGTCACCTTTGATTATGCTACCACCTACAGATCTCCTTTGACCTCGCACACACACTTGTTACCATGTAGATCTCTCTACACCCTGAAGAACCCTTGTCCTTGCCTCACCAAGTCCTTATGATTCTCCAAACCAGTACCCCAGTGGATCTTCTCCCTGATCTAGCACACCTGCAGACCAACCTGATCATACACACTCGGCACCCCTGTGGAACTAGGAGGAACACCCTTGCTCACTTCACACATAGAAGGAGCTAACTTTTCTCAACTCAAACTAGAACACCTTACAATAGAGCCCATGAGTCTATTATATAGATCTCATGCAAACAATAACTAGACACCTAATTACAATAATTAGATCCGCAGCTTCAAGTCTAAAATTGGCTCTTAACATGCAAACACTCGGTTCGTTAACAAACTGTCTGTAACACTCACAATTTTGAATCACACAGGCGATCGACGTTGGTCCCTGTCTGCCTAGAGATGACCGACATTGGTCGAATACTGCCGATGTCAGTTGCCTTCCTATCTACCCCTGACCAACGTCAGTTGGCCTGACCGATGCCGGTGACTGTGACACTCAGCACCCTCCTTCCCTGTTTGCATCAGTGAAGCTTTTAGCTCCACAACCTAACAATCTCACACTTGGAGATAAATAGCTGCACTATACCTATACCTGTACCTGTACCCCATCTAATCTGTATCCTGGCTTGTATCCCTCTTCAAGCTCAACCTTGAAGATCAATCACCACACAACCTATGGTGCACCTCCTGTCATCTGAGTAACCTGCCACATCTGAACCTACAAACCCATGTAGTGAAGTCCTGACCCTGCATAACATGAATCCCTGCTGTTGGTCCCTCTCAAATACCTGAGAACCCACTTCCCTGAATTGGCTCCTAACTCTCTAACAATTCCCACTACTGGGGAAAACTCAGGTCTATACCAGACCTCATGTGATTTCGGACACTGAACTATCCAGCCCTTGGTGTGCTCTAATTCTGCATCTTGTGTATTGAACCTTGCCAACACTTGATTCACATCAGCTCCCACTGGAGACAAAATCAACCTGTGATCTCCATGTCTCTCATGCCAAAGAATTTCGCTGCTCCAAATTCCTCATGACATGCCACTGAACTAACCTTACCCTTAGCTCAGCAAAACCCCTGAACCTACACCAAGCTCATCCTCCACATACAGTAACAGGATAATGTTGTGACCATCATCCACTTGGTAAGACAAACACAATGGTTATACTGACATTGACTAAAGCCCTGCTTTGTCATCCACCTGGTACCACCTGTCAGTCCTGTACCACTGTCCTGCAGCTTCCTCAAGACCATATGACCTGGTCTTCCATCTCACGTGTCCATTCTCTCTATTCTTTAACCAAGTATCCATTCGTCTCAGTGCTTTCATACCGGCTGGCAACCCTACCAAATCTCTCGTTTAGTCTTGCATCCTGTTCATGCCATGCTCCCACTGTTTCCTGGATCCTTCCTACTCTATAGTCAGCAACTAGTATAAAGAAGAGGAACAATGAATTTGAGACTTACTTGCACTTTTAGTCCTCCCCATGGGCATTTGAGACTCCTTGACAACGTGTTGTCTGCCCAAAATCTGTGTCAATGACCAACCTCGGTCACTACATAGTCTGCATCTGACCGACGTCAGTTCCATGCGACTGTCCAGGTCGTCGACGCTGGTTATCCTGCCGACATCGATCTCGACCTACCCGACACCACTGACTTCTCTGGTCTGCACATGACTGACGTTGGCACCTGTCTGTTTGATGTAGGTTACTTTTGATCGATGCCGATACCTGTGTATGCCTGTGAGTGATGACTTTTTACCCGCGAGCTCTCCATGGATCAAAACCCTATCCAAACCACCCTGCTCAGAAGTATCCAGCCCCATCCACTGGTCTCTGTCCATCATCTCCTCCAAGAACACCAAGGCTTTCTAGTTCTTAAGTTTATCAAATACATCAGTCTTCCTTTTCCTGCAATAAACACAATCTTTTCTTGTAGCATCCCACTGCTCACAGAAATCTCGGTCTATGCTCTCTGAAGCTGAACTCTTCCCATCTGACTTAAGAACATTCATTCCCTTCTCACTTATGTGACCAAGCCTACAAAGCCACACCTGTGCAATAGAAGTGGAATCAGTAATACAAGCAAGTAGATAAAGAGTATCTGCTTTCTTACCACATGCTAATTCAAGTGCATCTGCTGTGAGAGTTCTTGTGCATCTCTCATCACCCAACTTTCCTGAAGCAATTAGCCACATCTTCAAGACTGGGACCTGCATGACCTTCTTCAACACCCATGTGTTGGCCGCCTGCAATTTTAGCAACACTTCCCCTTTGCCAATACTATGACAAGGCTCACCAACCCCTCTACTTGGGGCTGCATGGAAAGAGGCAACAGAATCTATTAACCAAGATTCAACTTTATCCAGAGCATCTTGTGCAACAATACCTACAACATCTGCTTCTTCATACTGATATGCTACCAACCAACAATCTTTATTTACCTACTCTTTCTTTCCATGACACCGTAATTGACCATTCATGATATTCAATTTCTCCATTCGTAACTTACTTTCTTATGCCGTTGCTATACTCCCACTCAATCAGAAACCCCTGAGAGTGACCTGTAACCAAACACAAACCTGCTCCCTGTAACCTTAGCTCTGATACCAACTATTAGAAACCCGTGGAAGCACCATTGATTAACATATACAAGCAACTTAAGATGTGGAATTAAACCAGAAGTAACAAGTAACTAGAAACCAAAAACAACACAAAATATGAGAGACAATACACAACTTGTATGAATACTCATCCAGAAAAGAATACAATAAAGAAGATGCCACTTCTTCTTCACACCTCTCATAGGCTTCCCACACCTCAAGTGTACAGTAATTCTTTCCTCAAAGCTCTCTCTCTTACGGTCCCAACACACAACTCAAACACAGAGTTGGTGTTCACCTCCAACTAGTCAGTATCCACTACTGCCAGTACACCAGTGCTCCACGCACTCCACAAGTGCTCCACGCACTCTAAGTACTCAATGTACTCCAAGTAGATCTCCCATGAATCTGCAATAACTTGCAACCCAAATGATCTTACTTATGGAAGGAACTTCCTTGCCTTCCTCTCTTGCTCTCTGATGTGTTGCTATCACTTTTGATTCTGCTACCACCTGCAGATCTCCTTTGACCTCACACACACACCTGTTACCATGTAGATCTCTCTACACCCTCAAGAACCCTTGTCCTTGCCTCACCAAGTCCTTATGATTCTCCAAACCAGTACCCCAGTGGATCTTCTCCCTGATCTAGCACACTTGCAGACCAACCTAATCATACACACTCGGCACCCCTGTGGAACTAGGAGGAACACCCTTGCTCACTTCACACACAGAAGGAGCTAACTTTGCTCAACTCAAACTAGAACACCTTACAATACAGCCCATGAGTCTATTATATAGATCTCATGCAAACAATAATTAGATCCGTAGCTTCAAGTCTAAAATTGGCTCTTAACATGCAAACACTCGGTTCGTTAACAAACTATCCGTAACACTCACAGTTCTGAATCGCACAGGCGACCGACGTTGGTCCCTATTTACCTGGAGATGACCGACGTCGGCCGAATACTACCGATGTCGGTTGCCTTCCTGTCTACCCCTGACCAACGTCGGTTGGCCTGACCAACGCCGGCGACTATGACACTCAGCACCCTCCTTCCCTGTTTGCATTAGTGAAGCTTTTAGCTCCACAACCTAACAAACACAACATGGAGAACATCATACAGTGATTGTATCTTACCCAATTTTCTTGCACTCTACTCTTAATTCCATGCTTTATCTTCTTAAGGCTTGTTCTTGCATACTTATACTAAAAGGATTACATTTCATTATACAAAATTCATATAGTTAAATTAAATATCCCACATCTCATAGGGATAAGGGATGGGTAGATCATACACATGATTTACTTGATCCATGCATGAGTGTCAAATGCCAAATTACCAACCTATTATAAAGGCATAACAAGGTTGATTGAGGTAGGTTTCTCAAACAAAATACATTTTTTATGTCTTATTAGTGTGAAATTGAGATCAAGAGAATGAGAATGAATTATAACTTTTGTGTGCATTAGTTTGCTTATCAAAGAGAGTATTATGTGAAGCAAGATTACACAATAGGTTAGTCCATTTGTTAGTGATAAAAATTAAAAACAAACATCAAGAAATAACATATTAATCCTACTCCCTTACTTATACAAGGTCTATGAGGTAAAGAAACAAATGATAACGCATAAACAAGGCAAGCTATACCTTCCCCATGGACTTTACCATCAAATTCGGTCCAAAAGCACGAACATACCCAGATATAGATCTTGAAACCTTTAGCAATGTCATTAAGCAAATGCCTCGAACATCTCCTTAAGCACTACTAGATTGGTTTTTTAATGAATTATAAGAATTGGTGATGCATTTAGAAGGATTTTTACATGGCTTCTTTACACTAAAAATCCTATTTAAAGTGTGTAATGGCCTTGGTATTTATAGATTTTGTAGATTAATTATGACTCTAGGATCCAAATTAATATGTGTGGCTACAAATGGATTCAATTTTTAAGGCATATGCATTGATCATTTTTGAAAGAGGGGCATTAATAAGGCACGGCTTTCCTTAATTCATATATTTATCTCCATAAATACCAAGTGAATGATAACTTTCTAATGATGTCACGATGAGGTCATAATTCAAATATTTGTTAAACTTTGACCATGTCATAACTAGATAATTAGTTCATTTCCATGGATTTTTAGTTTAACTAATTGATTAGATTTGTTTAGTTATTTAATCCTGATTATATTTTAGGTGTTTTATGCAATGTCAAAATTTAAATATTTTGCTTCAGTTAATTACCCCCAAATGTTGCTTGCATAGTGATAATTTAATTCCTATTGAATTAAATGAAAATGACAACTCTTTATAGTCCATGCCCCAATTAGGGATGCATCAATACATTTAAAAAATTATGTGTGACATGTGTGGGATGAATTAGAGTGATTTAGTGGTGTTTGGTCCAGTTTCTGTGTTATTATAGGAGGTTGTTATGACTTATAATTTTGACACGACAGTAGCGAGATTTGGATGTCTACATTTTGCCCCTGTCTGAAAGGGTGTGGTGAGACATTTAGATGAAGCACCAACTTTTTAAAGAATAAAAAGGTCACTTAAAATAATCATAATTAGAAGAAATAAACTTGCACTCGCTTTCATTGATTTTAATTGGTTTGTGGATAAATTAGGATCATGACAATGCCCTAAATAATGTTTGTGAGGCCAATGATGCCCCTTCAAAGGTGGGATAGAAATAATAATTTAGACAGATAGGCCCTAAAATAGAATAAAATGGCATGTGATTCAATAAAAAAGGCTAAAAACAAAGTAATTAGAAAAAAATAGGATGAAAAATAGCCAAATAAGGCAAAAATAAGCCTCTTGGGAAGAATAATGAAGCACAAAAAAGGCAAGGGGAAAATTCAAAATTTTGACTATAAAATAAACCCTGGGGGTAACAATTATCTATTTTCACCCTTTCCCTACAAAGTTATAGAGCTATGGTGTTGTGTGTGAGAGAGATTAATAAAATGGCTAATTTCCTGTACCACAGACATCTTAATGAGCATGTGAGAGAGTATCAGTGACCGGTCGGTAGGGAGTAGTGCATTGGTAAGTACAACTTTCAATTGTCAAATTTGCCATTTATTACAGTTATCAGGGCTTAGGAAAACTAGAAATGGTGAATATGTCATTTTCAAAAAAATGAAAATGGTGAAATCATCCATGATAATAACAAGATCATCGATAAAATGATGAGATCGACCTCAAGAATAACTATATCATTGACTTAACGGTGAGGTCATGACCAATTAGAATTATCACAAAAATAGAATAAAAACACCATAATGACAAAATCACCTAAATGATGAAAAATGATGGATAAAATCACTTAACAATGAGGTCTATGTATTTTGGTAGATTGACAAATTTAACCTGCAAAATGGTGGGATTGATTAGAAATCGATGGGATCGCCCTGCTAAATGGTGAAGTTTTAATTTTGCATTTTATCGAGTTTTCCTACAAATTAGTGGACTCAACCTGCTAAACAACAAGATCAACCTGTAATTAGTGGGGTTGATAGACAAATGATAAGGTCACTATAAGGTAAACTATATTTTCTATTATCATTTATTTAAAATGTTGAACTTGTCTCATAATTGGTAGGTTTGTCTTGTTAATTGGTGAAGTCACTAAAGTTGTATCTTTGACTCCCTATAGAATAATGAGATTGATTTGAAATCGGTGAGATCAACCTATTAAATGGCAGGATTGCCCTATGTGAAAATTGTCAAGACTTAAAAACTATAGAAATCAACTTCCTCTTCACAACTAAAATCATTATCTAAATGCTTAATCATTTGTCTTACATGTTTTTAAAACTTTAAAAGTATTTTACACAATTTCAAAGGTAAATTACATTCATCTTTTCTATTTTGGTGCTTAACAATGAACATCCACTTTGACTTGGTGTTCCTAGGAGCACATGCATTTCATTATTAGCTTATGTGGTTTGTTTTTTTCATTATTTTTTGTGTAAACCATTGTGCATTTTCTCTCCCCTTGCCCCCTTTATGAAGCCTGGGTGACCAAAAACATATAAGTTTGCTTGTTTGCTTGTCTACCTAAAAAATTATTTTGAAGTACGATTTTCTCTTGCCCATCTGTGGCGTCTTGAGAATCAGAAACAAAGTGTGTTTTTCCTTTTTTGACTGCACAGGGTGGACTTCATCACCTTCCTACGAGTTTTAGGGGTGTGTTGACTAATAAGTCACATCCTAACATCATACTAACCTCGTTATCTAATAGGTTATACAAATTGAGACAATGTCAATGATATCTTAAATGGTATGTCCCTCGAAGCCTGATTCTACTGGTAGCACTTCACTAAAACCCCAACGGTTGAAGTGGTTGTAAAGGGATGAGACCCTTCATCAAATGGCCTGTAAAATTTCACATATAATTGATGGATATTTATTTTTCCCACATAATATAAGGTATATCAAGACTATTTAGTTTGTTAAATGAAAACTTATAATAAAAACCAATTTTACTATGACATTATCATTGGTGCAAGGGTGCAAAGGTATCCACCCCAAAAGATTGCCTTTTCACACAAAACTTTGAGAGGGATGGAACTAAAACACCACCATTAATGAACCATTAAATTTTTGATCCTCTCAAAGGTGATTTTATCAAAAGGACCCAAAGATTAAGTCATAAACCTATGTTAGTTTCTAAGTTACCTTCATGATTGCTTGAGTACTTTGTTAAAACCAGTGTTGTGTTCATAACCACATTCAAAGTAATATGTCAAGTTCTAAAAGTAAACATTTCAAAACATGTCCTTACACATTCACACACTAAGGTGTTACATTGCCCATTTTTCCAAACCATCCTTGGTCATTTTTTGGCGTTATATTTTCTAATTGAAACAAAACCTTGTCTCATTTGGTATCGTTACACTATCCATTCCAATCTTGGTATCAAACTCTCATTTTATTGTGTCAAAAGCCAATTCTAAAAAAATAAGTTCAGGTTATAGTTCAAGTCGAAAAACCATTCGATCTCATTCCAAATTTCAAAAAATAAGTCAAAGACCAACCAAGGTCCAAACCCTTATCTAGTTCAAAAATCATTTGAGACATGCCTATGTATACATGCAATGGGGCCACTTACGACCCTATCTTCAAGGACTAAATATTCTAAATTCCCTCAAGATACCTTAGGAATTATTAATATAATTAGGATGGTGAGGACCACCTAACAGTGTTTGAATACCTCCCTCCCATTGTTGAAACTAGTCAACATCAATTCGAATAACAAACAATGGAAGATAAGGATGAACAACTTCTAAGATTGTTAGAATCTATAGCCAAGCTCCCACCTAACTTCCCCATAGACCAATTATGTAGTGTTGTTTACATAGAATAATTACCTCAAGATGTAGCCATTGCCTAAATTTATCCCATTATTTAGAATGTACAACTAATTATTGCATAATCCAATAAAGGGAAGGGATAACATGTTGACTCATCCCAACACGGCCAAATCATTGATTTTATAATATAATAAATTATCCAATGATATGTTGATAAACTAGTAGCTGATTTAACTACTTATTTAGTGATAACGTCATCCAATAATGCCACATTCATATATTAAAACCAGGTTCTTGAGTAACCACAACAAAATTTAGCCAATGTTATATCTAATGTAAATCTATTGCCTCCTTCTAAACAAGCCTTTCCAACCAATGCTACATAACAAGTTCCACTTCACAAGTAGCATTCCTTTTTCAACCACCAAAAGACCCTTTCAATATGCAACAAGTGCCAAATAATGCACAATAAGTGCCAAAAAATACGCAACAAGTGCTTAGGAATCCACAACAAAAAGTTACCAATAATCCACCACCATAACAAGTGTTGGGTAGTTATTAACACACATTGCCTACTTCTTATAATTTGTAACAACAAAACCTTCTTGTGAACCTAAATAAATTCTTCAAAACTAACAATAGATTCCTCAAAACCAACAATAGATCCCCCACATTTTACAACAATAGATCCCTTACAGTTTTCAATAATTGTTTCTTCTGAATTAACAATGCCTTACCTATTCACATATAAATCTAAACCAACAACATATCCCTCACCAAACTCAGAATTCAAGTTATAGAGTGAATATCCCTATCAAATCCACGTAAATGAGATCCATTCCTACTTATGTCAGTGCCAACTAAGTCCATCAAACCCAAAAAAATACGTTCCTTTAATCCCAAATTGCTCCCAACATCCAAGAGTGGAATACAATGAAGGAAATTATTTCTAAACTTCAAGTAGGTAACCAAGTGCCCAAGAAGTATAAATTTGATGAAATATGCCCTTATCCTTTTGACCTTAGCTTTCTCCAAGTACTTTCCCCCCTCATTTTGAACTACCAAAGTTTGATATATACAAAGGGAAAGGTGATCCAAGAGAGCATTTGCAGACATTCTTTGTCATCTGCCAAAAATTAACTTACAACATTATCTATTTGTTTCACTTATTTTCATGTAGTTTAGCTGGAAAAGCTTTGGAATGGCTCCTCAAACTACCAAAGGGGTCAGTAACCACTTTTGATGACTTATCAAAAAAAATTACTAATCACTTCTCTTACAACATAGAGCACGAACTAGTGTTAGTTGATTTATGCAATACCAAGAAACAAGGACGAAAACATTTCTCATCATATTTATAAATTTGGAGAGGCCTAGCTAGTCATTTTTCATGTAATTTACTAGATAAATAGCTAGTAGGTATTTTCCTACAAAACCTAAATACTGAGGTTTCCCATAATCTAAGACTTCATTGTGCAAACACATTTGAAGAAATAACTGACAAAGGGGTGCAGATTAAAAAAACACTTATTGACAAGGGTCTTGTAAAGATATACTCTCAAGCCTAAGTGTCAAACCAAAATCAAGTGCCAATTTAAGTAAGCCCAATTGAAAAGTTGAAGAACTTCATTAAGAATAAAAACATGGTTGGTAATGGGGTCACATAAGGGAGAAATTTACAAATAATGTAGCCACCACCTGTCCAAAATACCCCACCTCACCCTCTGGTCACTTTGAAAATAACTCCCCCACGATGAAGACACTACTCCAAGATGGAGTTTTCAGTGACCCTAGGATCCCATTGAGGTTATATTCCAAAAAATGGTAGCAACTAATATGATTGTTTAGCTTATTCTAAAACCCTTTCCAGAGGGTCAACCCAAGCCAACAATATTGAGATAATGTGTACTATGATTACCATCACATAGTCTGTCAAGAAATCTATAGATGTGTGAAATTGAGACATCTTATCTAGGATTTGCTTGAAAATGGGGAAATTTGGTTGGAGAAAAGAGCACCCAATACTAACCAAGATATGAGTATCTACAAGAACCCCTTTCCCAAGCACAACAATCAACAACAAATAAATAATTAGAATCAAGGGCAAGGCCATAATTAGATCTAAAATCAAGGTCATAATAAACATCAAGGACAAGGCCAAAATCAACACCAAGCAAATTGTAATCAGGATTATGACACCCAAACTAACCAAATTGACTATCAAAATGTACCATACGAGTATGGCAATGTTGTAGGGCATGCTACAAGGAACCATGTCACTACTATCAAGGTTATTCCTTGTATATCATTTAACACTCTTAAGAGTTTTAGCCCTTCTATCTTGGGACCACCCCCTTTGACTATAGGTAATTCCAGCATGGGTCCGAGTAATTCAATTGCACCTCAACCATCATGAATTATTATTCCTAGACCCCCTCCTAATTCCTCTAATTCATATAACTCTTTCTCAATGTGAAATTACGTAATCATAACTAGATGTCCAAGAGTTACTCTCCAAGGCCCTTTGCCATCCTCTAATACCAATTCCAATCAAGACACTACACCATTGAAATCTAAACCACCTCATGCTTCTATTGATAAGCCATATAATATTGGTGAACATCTAAGCAAAACACCTATGTAGATTTCTATCCTAGATCTCATGCGTATGTTTGAACTTCATAGAACAAAATTAAATGATTTTATCTAATAGTCCAAGGAACCCTATGACATTGATCTACCCCAGATCCAAACACTTGTGGGTCATTTGTCACCAGGTCAACAACTTACATTCGATCAAAGAGATATGTCATCCCTTAGTCTCCTCCACAATAATCCTTTATATATCGAAGCCATCATTTCTCACCACAAATTCAAGTAGGTTCTCATATATAATGGTTTAGGTTTGAATAAAACTTCATTTATGTTGATCCAATATTTGAGATACACAATAGAGGATATGTGGTTGGATAATATTATGATCAAAGCCTATGATAATGCAGAGAGAAAATATTTAGGTGTCATTTGTTTTCTTATCATTATTGGGCTTGTCACCCATGACACGCTTTACCATGTCATTGACATAGAGTTTCCCTATAATCTGCTTCTTAGTCATCTTTAGATCCATGAAGTAAGAGAAGTCCCTTCCACCTTGCACCAATGCATAAAATTCCCTCATTCAGGATTAGAGGTCACTATTCCTGACAGTCTACAATGATACCAATATTGTAAGAACCTAGAGTCAAGTATGATAACTATAATTATTATCCTAGCACTAAATATGGTAAGAAGAATAAAGGAAAAGTTCCTAAATCTCCAAAATCTAATTACATTGGCCCTAATGACCTCGTGTCCACTTCTTCTAATCTACCCCCTGAATTAATTTCTGCCCACTTTACCATTGAAGAGGCTAGCGTTGCCATATAGCACATTCAAGTTTCTTTTCACATCTGTAAACTGCCTAAATTCCCCAAATCCTATTGAAGGCCTAAACCTATCCTTGGCATGCCCAACATGATATGGTAAAAGAAGTCCATTTTTGGCCAAAAACATCCACTCGTGTTTGTAAAAGACATGTCACCAAACCAAGATCGGCCCACCAACTCTAAAGGAGATTTGTTGAATAGTGATGACTTTGCTACTTGCTATCAAAATTTTGAGTACCTCATTCCCAATAGAACTATGAACAATCAAGACTACAAGGGAAAATGTCTGGGGGAAAAAACACAAGGTATTCTTGAAATTGTACCCACAATAACACATACAGGAAATAAAGGTCTTGGATTCATGCCATTTGGGGAAGACCCCACAGATATTGAGAGTGATACTACTTCATTGACTAATGAAGAGAATCATAGTAGCAACACAATGTTCCATTATAACACCTACAATTATTTGTTCAATACCAATTTATTTGATACCAATGCCATTCTCACCATTGTAACCCATTATCTTCTTTCACTCCATCATCCCACCCTAATCAATTAGGACCAACAATATTCAATTATACCATTGGATGAATTTTAAGATGAAGAGTCCATTGCCAAATTAATGGGTCTCTGAGATGGGTTGCTAGTTGGTGATCATAAACATGGATTTGATTTCACATTAGAACTTGTTGCCTACTTTGGAGAGCAAACAAACTTCTTTGGTCATAAATAAAGTAAAACATCAATATCCTTTGGTGAAAACCTCCTTAAGGCACCTTTAGATCAAGGAAAAAGTAAAGAGAAAGACAAGTCCATGGGTAAAAACCTATTTCAAGCACCCTTGGATGGGGAAGTTCGCTCACTTCCTCGAGAAGCTCAATGTCCTTCAAGTCCAAGCATTACAGTGGGGTTCAACATCAGTGAAGAAGACATACAATTTTTGCACAATTGGTACAAGAGTTTCTAGAGCAATTCATCGATTAACCACTGCCAGACATGGTCGATTCTAATTCTTCTTACATGGGTGAACCATGTGGCTCACAAGCAGCTGAAGAAGACCATTTTCCTTCCTTGCTTATTATTATTGAATATGGTTTTACACTCCTTGTATAATATACCACAGAAGTTAACATTGGCACCTATGATGACCCAAAAATAATTCACTTAGGCACAACCCTCACTCTCGAGGAACACAAACTCATTATTCTTATCCTAAATGACTCCATCAATATTTTTTCCTAGTTCTATGCAAATATATTGAGTTTAGACCCATCTTTAGTGGTACATAGGCTCATTGTACATCCATATGCCAAGCCAATCAAACAAAAGCTACAAAAAATATATCTAAGCATTGTTATCTTGGTTTTTAAAAAGCTCGAGAATCGATTGGGAGTAGGTTTCATTCAACCACTAGATTACTTAGAATGGATCTCAAACATTGTTCTAGTCAGTAAGAAACCTCGTATAATTCGCATGTGTAATGACTTTCGAGATATTAACAAGGCATACCATAAGGATGACTTCTCATTGCCAAACATTGACATGATAGTTGATTCAATAACAAGATACGAGATGTTGTCCCTCATGGATAACTTCTTAGGATATAACTAGATCAATATTACACCCGAATACCAACACAAAATAATATTCACCACTTCATGGGGGACATTTTATTGCCAAGTCATGCCATTTGGCTTGAAGAATATTAGGGCAACTTATCAATGTGTTATGGTTGTCATCTTTCATGACATGATGCATGATATTGTTGAGGACTGCATGGATGATATCCTAGCCAAATCCAAGACATGTGAATGGCATCCCAATGTTCTATGAAGAATCTTTGAGAGACTTCATGAATATAAGGTACACCTCAATCTTAAAAAGTGTGTATTTGGTGTTCCTTCTAAAAAATTATTGAGATTTATTATGTCACACTGTGGTATTAAAGTTGATCCTTCTAAGGTCAAATTCATTGTGGAAATGCCTCCTCCTTATACTCTAAAATAGATTTGTAGCCAATAGGGAAAAGTCCAGTCCATTCACTAGTTCATTTTACAACTGGTAGATAGATGTTATCCTTTTACTCACCTTTTAAAGAAAGATGTAACCTTTCAGTGGGATATAAGTTGTCATAGGGCCTTTGAAGAATTAAAGACTTATTTGGTTAACCCACTAGTATTGATTCCACCTACACCAGGAAGACTATTACTCCTTTACATATCTACAATAGAGCATGCCCTAGGGGCACTTTTGGCTCAACATGATGAACAAGGTAAAAAATATGCAGTTTATTATTTGAGAATGACACTTGTAGTATATGAGAACAACTACATGCCAATTGAAATGTCTTGTTTAGCAATCATGTTTGCATCCTATAATTTGTATCGCTACATGATAAATAACAAGACCATTATTACTACTAAAATCTATCCTCTCAAATATTTATTATTTAAGGCAACTCTGACAGGTCACATGGCCAAATGGGTAATGTTGTTGAGTGAAATTTATGTTGAATGTCATAACCAGAAGGCCATTACAGGGAAATTTATTGTAGATCATATTGCTAATGCACCTTTATTAGATATGCAACCACTCATCTTTGATTTCCCAAACAAGTCAATTTTGACTCTGGAAGCATCTACTATTGAATCCAAATAGTGGAAATTATACTTAGCTCAATCACATTTTGTGGATCTAGAGCGGCCATCTTGTTCATCACACCATAGGGGGATATCATTCCTAAGGAGTTTCATATTGGCTTCCATTACACTAGCAACATGGTTGAGTATGAAGCACTCATTGTGGGACTCTATCTCGCCATACAGTGGATTGTATACAAGGATTTTTAGTTGATCATTAATAAGGTTACATACTGATACCAAACTAGAGATGAGAAGTTTATACCCTAAAAAAGTATGGTCGACAAACTCGAGCCTCGTTTTCATAATATTTCATTTGAACAAATACTTAGGGTAAGTAATAGATCAACAAATGCCATGATAACCATTGGGTCTATGATAATAGTGACTAGCAGTGTTAAAGCGTATTAATTTTTTATTGAGAAGCTTATTCAACCAACCCATGTACAACCATATTTTGAGATGGTATGCATTATTTTTGGTCCTAATATCCCTTAGTACAAAGACCTATACATCTACCTCCCTGACCAAATTCTTCTTGATGACCTATCACAAACCCAATACAAAGCCTTCATTCATAAATATACCTAATATGACTTGCTGTATAGTACACTCTATCATAAATATTATGATGGAATGTTGATTCATTATTTAACTTCAATATAATCCAAATTAACACTAACTTATGGGGCCCACAGCAACAACTTGGTCCTAGCCAAGAAACTCATTCAAACTGGTTATTATTGGCCAATAATAGAGATATATGCTTGTCAACATGTAAAGCAGTGTTATGCTTGTCAATGGCACAATCATTTGATCCATGACCCTTCCTTACTACTCCAACCAATCACTACACCATGGTCATTTTATATATGGGGACTTGATCTCATAGGGAAAATAAACCCCACTTCCTCTGATGGCCACAAGCATATCCTAACTACTACAGAATATTTCACTAAGTGGATAGAAGCCATTCCCCTCACTTATATAACTGGTAAACAAATTTCCAAGTTCATTTACTATCACCTCATCTATCTCTATGGCATTCCCTCCGCTATTATATTTAATAATGGTGGCCCATTAAAAAAAAAACATCAAATCCCTCTGTGCCAAATTCCATATCATGCATAAAAGGTCTATGATCTTTTATCCGCAAGGTAATGACCAGTCTAAGACACCAAACAAAATTGTTATTAAGATTTTAAAATGATTGTCAATGACACTAGCTACAATCAACATTTCCAATTATTTCCAACTTTTGTGGGCTTACCATATCAATACTTGCACGCTTACAAGAGCTACACCATACTCCTTAGTCTTTCGCTCTTAGGTCATTATCCCTATCGAGATCAAGTTTCCCTCTTTACATATTTATTTATATAATGTCTTTGATGATGAGGAATATAGAGTTTCCAGATTGCAAGAGATAGACTTCTTGGATGAGAAATAACAAACATCATTAGACCATTTGCGAGCCTATCAAAATTTGTTGTGTTGCAATTATAATAAATGTAATTTCATAAAAGAATTTGAAATTGGTGATTTAGTGTTGAAAGAGAATCAAAACAACACTAATGTTAAGCGTAAAATAAAATACAAGTTTGAGGACAACTAGCTTGGTCCCTTTGTTGTTACTGCAAGTTATGGATATGGGGCATACAGGCTGCCTATTCTAGACGTACAAGAGCTCAATGATCCTATGAATATAATGCCTCTAACTTTCCCATGCTTAACTAATTTGAACTATTATCTATGAGAGCCCTTGCTTGGGGGAACCTATTTTGCCTTCATCCATTTCCCATACCATTCTTATTCTTTCTCTTGTTTCCTAATACCATCATGATATTGATTAAGACCAACAAGTATTACATGGAAATTCAATGACTATTTTCCAAACACAGTCCAAATTGATCAACATCAATAACTTCTTTATAGACAAGTGTATCAGGGTATGTCAACAAGTGTGTTACCTGATTGATAGTTCCTTGAGACTTCTTATAATTAATTCTCCTCATATTATCTACTCATCATGTGTTGTTCTTATACTTATCTTTGTATTGCATGGCATTCCCTAGTACCCTAGGTTTTATTATTTATTCGTAGTAATTATCATTGAAACCAGTTTAGTTATTGTTTGAGCCTCTACCTAAGGTGGTTTTACCTTGGCTAGATGGTTCCTTGTACATTTGTAATTATTCCCTTGCTTTACTTATTCCCAAAAAACCAAAAACATTGAAAAGACTTAGAAAACCCCCAAACCATTGAAAAGTCTTAGAAAAACCTTTAAAAAACAAGAATTCAAGAAAGTTGTTGACTTTGAATCTTCATGAGTGATGTGCAGTCATAAACCCTTTTGGGTGGGAACCTCTTATCTAGTCCTAGTCATTTCTACTTAATATTACAATTTTGTTATTATATCTTCCCATTTATGGGAGAAATACATCGACCTGAGGTCCATACAGACTATGTAGGCAGCATTTGGATGCATGAGGCATCTTGGGTCAGTTCGACCACTCTTTAGTTCTGCTTTTATTCCTATTTTTCTTAACCATTTTCTTACACTCTTGTTTTTTTTTCAAGCAATTGGTTGATATAGAGCTTGCACAAGTGTTCCCTTTCTTGTCATCGAATAATGGAACCTTCTTTCAAGTCTCAGGCTTAAGAGTTCCTTCAACATGCAAAAGTCTAGGCTCACAAGATTGTTATAAGATTTCAATATATTTATATTGCTTAAAAGAGTCTTAAATAACTCTCTATCCCCTTTTAAAACTTTTCTCAAACACCTACCTACCACTTATGTAACTCTGCTTTACAAACTATACTTCCTTGTAGCCCTATTTGCAAGTTAACAATTTTGTACAAAAAAAGTACCAACTATTTGACTTAAAAATGTGATATTCACCTTTACCTTGTTGTAACACACTTGTGTGTCCAATTTAAAGGTTTATCTCACTCCCTAAGACCACTTTCCTTCTTGTATCCCTTCCAAATTAGGCCTTCTTTAGCCCTTTTCCAATGCCATTGTCTATAAATCCACACTACATGTACAATACAGTCCTAAAATGGTGTGATTCAATTAGGGAATATAAAAATACATCAAACTACAAGTTTTGGAAATTTTCCTAGGGTTACTTTTATTATAAACCTCAAAACCCTAGTTGTTAAGGTTAATGCACACTAAGCAAGTTGAGAGTGATCAAAATTCCATATCTTGATCTAAGAATAGTTTCAAACCAAAAAAATCATTGGAAAAGTTTTGTCTGGGCTAAATACACCTTTTTCATGTAGTGAACAGACTCCCATAACCCACAATACATTCACAATCTCACAAACTTAGTCTTTCCTGACCGTATTTGATCACAGAAAATAGGGCTAACTAAGGGTTTGATTGTTCAACATTACCAATAGTATTTACTATCTATCTTATGTGTATTCCCACATCACAACATTGACTCAAGACTGTCTCCTTTTTTATTACCTTTGGACTCTAAACAAGATTAAAAATAAAGAACACAGTAACAAAAGTCAAGGTTGATGACCTGTGTGCTAACAGTGAGCAAGATCTTTAAGAAAATAGAAACTTACTATGTTTTAAAAATCATATATGTCATAATAATAATTATCTAACAGCCCAAATTTTTCCATCTTCATATTCTCTGTTGTCCCCAAAAATAGCTTTCTCATTTTTTGGACAACATATGAATTATTTTGGTCCTGCATGACCAAAATTGTCTCTTCCCTTTCCAAAAAATTGGTTCTAAGCATTCAATTTCGTCATTTTCTCAACTTTTTGGTAAAGGGACTAGTAGGTTCAATAGGTTCAAAGGCTTCTGCAGGTGAGTTTAATCAAAAGAGCGAGTTTTCGATACTTGGTCACCTTCAGGTTTGGGTCAGCACTTTCATTCAATCAAAAAGGGTCTGTCAGTGAGCATCAAGACAAAGATTGAACCATTAAACCTTGAACCATTTCGGTTCAATGGGTTCAATGGTTCAAACATCATAAACAAGAGCTAAGCACTTAGGTAGCAGTTCAAAGTTCAACTGTTTCAAAGTTCCACAACTCTGGACACTCAACGAATCTCAAAAGACTTAAACCTTTGAACCTTGAACCATTTTGGTTCATCCATTCAACGGGTTCAATGTTCAATCAGTTCAACTCATGGGTTTAAAGGTTGCCTTAATTATGAAAATAAGTGTGCACAACAAGAAGAGTCAAGTGGATGCTGTCAAGTGTCACCAGTCGAGCCCCATTATGCTTTGTTTCTGAGAAGTAGCGAAAGTTGCCACATGTCCCTTTTAAAGCTCGTCGAAAGTAGCTGCGTGTCAACATCCATGTTTCCTTCCTTTCATTCCACTGTATTAAGTAAAGACCATGGTGGGCCCCGGGGTGAATGACTAAATTGAAGTGGAAGCTGCCACGTGTCTGCATCCACACAACTGCTAAAAGTATTCAGACCACACCACGTGTCCCCTTTGTGACTCAACAGAACACAACACGTGTCAACGTTCGCTTCTCAAAGCTCCTTATAAGCTCCAGGCTTCTTTCGATAAAAGCTTCTTCCAGAGTTCTGCAAAGGGCGACAAGTGGCAATAGCGAAAGGTTTTACTTCATTTTCCTAAGAACATTGGACCCTGACACAAGTCCCATGCAGAGAGCGGCGGAGGCCGATAAGTGTCGTATCTACGAGAGCCTGAATGACCCCCAAACATTTTTACGATGTTACAAAGGCTCGAGAAGGTGGATGCTGCCAAGTGTCACAAGTTGAGACACAGTTTTGAATAAAGCCTCAAAGTGTGAAACTTGCCACGTGTCCTGACCCAGTGCAGTGAAAGCTGCCACATGTCTACATCCGTGCCCCCATCCTCTAATAGTTTCAAAGCTTATTCCAATAAGCTTATTTCGAAGCCGTAGATGCCACCACGTGTCCTCACCCATGTTACAGCTGAATGACAAACCTGTGGATGTCAAATTTGGAGCGACTGGCTAGCTGTTAACCTTCAATAGAAGAAATACCCACAAATGCCAAATCAGCTGCATTTAAGTGTCTGTTGATTTTTTGCAGACTTAAAAGATGAACCCAGGTGCATTCAAAAAGCCTAAGGCCAGGGCCAAGGGAAGGAAGAAATAAAGAGGGAAACCTAGCAGGGGTTAATTCCAGTAGGTGAAGCAGTTCTCTGGGTAGATATGAGGGGCTTACAAACATTGAAAGCGTCATCTGTTTATCCCCTTTGAGATAAATCCAAAATAGATAGTTGCGTGGCTAAACAGGTAATGAAATGAGAGATTCAGTCTCGAGAGAAGGCACTAGAGATGAATCGACACGCCATAGTTAAGGCAGCCACCCTGCTCCAGCATGGCCCTTCCTGACAAGACCAAGAATGCATCCGAGGCATTGAATGCGCCAAATGGGTCGCTCCATGGGACAAAGTGCCAAGCCTCCCTCAGGCCTTTATATAATGTAATCTTTTATACCATTTGAAGGGAGATCTTCCCCTTACCAGAATTGAAACTCTGTCCAAATTGAAAGGCATTACTGAGACTTTGAGCTCAGATTATAGTTCATATTTCTTTGATTGAATGAGAAAGCAAGTTACTTGCAGACTTTGTGTTGTTATAGCTTGTGCTACTTAAGGAGATTGTTCTTATGTCTATCTTCTGAAAGCATTCTTGTTTATTTGATTTAAAAAGCAGAACTAGTGGAGGTGATAAGGAAGGTGTCTTGAAGCCAACTACTTTCAGACTTTGTGATGTCATAGTTGTCTTCAGTGTGTGTTTATTTTCCGTTTTTGTGTAAAAAACCTTGGGATGACTTTGAACCCCCATTGTTCTTCGTATTTCACTCTTGGGCAATCGAGGTGGAGACTTTGTGCTACATTTCAGGCCGTTGGTTACTGCACCCTTTGTCACCAGTTACTTTTACTACCTTAAAGAAACTCCTGTTGTTTCCTACAAGAACACTTATGAAAGAAGAGAAGTGCCTTCAGTGTATCCACCAGGATTTTCTCCTTTGTCTGTGAGCATCATCTCTAAAAGAAGAGAGATGGATGGTTTATTCTATCCCCTTATGTTATTTTCTACCTATTTATACAATATATAGCCTCTACATATTTAGTAGGGAACCTCCCCTTGATGAGAGGAGAATTTGTCCCCTTTGGATGTGGTAAACCTGCAACATTGGACAACCAATCTCCCTATGTTGTGGTGATAAGAACTATTTTGGTCACAAGTTAGCTGGTCGATAAAATATTTACCCAACAATTTTTGGCAACCTCACTGGGGAAGGATAAGTAGTTTGAAGCCTCAAGCTTTAAATTGAAGTTAGACCAGTCCTTTTCCATTTTTTATTCGCAATCTGGCAACTCCACGCTATACCAGAAGCTAGAGAGCTCAAGGTGTTGTTGACCCTATCTTTGAGTTGATGCAACAAAGAGATTTCAACTTGCTCTCTCCCCAACCTCAAGTTCAACGATCTAGGAGTGTCCCTCCTACCTGTACCAGGACACCAACACCAGGCAGAGTTTCTTTTCCTGTTGTTAGTAGAGCCTTGCCTATCCAAGTTCCACCCAGAGTTGTTATCCCTGCTTTCAACAATCCCATCATGGCATTTTGAGGCCCTTAGGGTAATTCTTTTGGCCCATTGAATCGTACTCCACCTCTGCATGAAATCCCATGCAGCTCGAGAAAGAATTCTCTAAGTTCTTTAGGGATGGAAAAGTTCACCCTGATGAACACATCATAGCCTTCAGCATAGCCTGTGGCGTAATAGGCGTGGAGTTTACAGATGTGGCAGTTAGGATCTTCATGGAAATGTTGCAAGGAGCTACTACAGATTGGTTCTACCATCTGCAACCTAGATCAGTCACTGATTGGGACACACTCAAAGCCAAGTTCAAGGCCAGATTCAAGCCTGTAGAAGACGCACACACTTTGTTGGCCCAGCTCACACAATTGAAGAAGGAGCCTCATGAGCCTATGAGGGATTTCATAATCAAGTTTGATAAGCTGAGAAATTGGATTCCTGCTATTGCTTAGCCGACCCTTGAAAACCTCAAATGCTTCTTCATCAACTCACAACTGCCTAAAGTGAGTTTTTTTCTAAGAAGAGCTGGCCACATAATCCTGGAAGTTGCTCAAGATTTGGCTATCGAAGTTGAAGATGACCTTATCTTGGCAGGGAAGATAAGGAGAGATCCACAAAGAGGCAAGTCTTCTTCTTCCTCTTAATGCTTCCATTTAGCCACCACTGATCCCATGGTGCAAAAACTGGCAAATGAAGTGCTAGCCCTCAGAAAGTAAATGGCACAAGGGATGTCATCTGCTCCTGCATACAGAGATATGCCCAGGAGGACATTTCATAATCAAGCGTACCAAGGCAATGCTATCAGGAATCAGGGACATCAAAATTGCCTTCCTCCTCCACAGAGGAACCTCACCCTTGAAGTGCCTCTAACTAACTCAATGGTTGGATATCTTGAAGCTAAAACAAATTACTCATCCCAACCTGAGTTGAATCCTGAAGATGACACTAATCTCTTCACTGAGGAAGAAGAAGAATTAGTTGGCGACTCCCATATTGGTTTCCTAAGCTATCAGGATGAACCGAAAAGTGAAGGCAATGCTGCTGACAGGTCATATGATGTTTTCACGCAGTCCAAGAATTGATCAGCTCTACAAGCCGATAAAGAGAAAGTAGAGGAGTGACCTCAACCAACAGTTTCGATTGCTAAGCAGGGATCCACTCTTCCTTTTCAGCAAAGAGACCTGGTGATCGCAAGAAAGGTAAGTACCCCCAAATACCCCTATGCCTTCTACTTCAAATTTGCAGTTCAGTCCTTCCCCTTCCAAAAATCAAAAGGATGAATTCCCATCCTCTGCTCTTGGTTCATTCCAGGCATTTGACATAATTGACCATATGAAGAAAACCAAAATTCAAATGTCTGAATTTGAATTTCTGTAGTTCCATCCTGAGTAATTAGCTAAATTGGTTCAATATGTTAAAAACCTGAACGTCCCTATTAAGCAAATAGTCCTCAAAGTGACGCATGATCCACCCAAGGAGGCACCCACTAGGAACAATCTTTCATTTCCCCTCCTGTTGCTCCTAGTAAGACTGAACCCTTTTATGTCTCATTGCTGATAAATGGACATCAACTAAATAATTACATCATCGACTATAGAGCTTCAGATAATGTCATGCCTACTAAATTAGCTGAATCCCTTAACCTCGTGCTGACCAAGACTTTTGGTAGATGCTTCTCCATGGAGAAAAAGCAAGTGCCACTATTGGGGCAAATTAAGGATGCCCAATTTGCATTTGCTGCCTTTCCAGACAAAAGAATCAAGATGACTATCTTGGTAGCAGATGTCCCGGCATCATACGTCATCCTTCTTGGGCAGAATTTTTGTAGGGATGTTGGTGGTGAATTGAGCATGGATTTATCAGAGGCGAGAATTCTAGTCAAAGGTGTCATGAAGAAGTTGCTCCCTGAGAAGGAAGCAAAATACATAGTTACCCAAACCTCAGCACCTGAAGCTCAATTCCTATTCGAGTCTTCAGGCATGGGTAACTACTTTCTATCCACAGACGAAGCTCATGAGGCATTTGATGAAGCTCTTATAGGTTATGGCCTGGGAATGCATTCAGCTAAAATGACAGAGAAATTCGCTGAGCTCAAGGCAAGTGTGGAAGTATCTCCACCCCCGAATGAAGAAGAATCCAAAAGAAAATGAACCTCAAATGAGGTATGGATTCTTGAATTTGATGGCAATTGCTCCTCCACCAGTTCAGGAGCTAGGGTTATGTTAATATCTCCTCAAGGAGATATTTTTCCCTCATCTTATAAATTGCAATTTAGCAACACGAACAACACAGCTGAATATGAGTCTCTGTTGCTTGGATTAAGGGTTGCTCAAGACAAAGGCATCAAGCTCCTTCAAGCTAAAGGAGATGCCGAACTAGTGGTTTGTCAGGTGAGGAACCTATATCAAACCAAGAATTAAAGACTGCATCATTACCGCAATCTAGTCTGGGGCCAGCTTGAAGACTTTGATGCTTTTAGCATCTCTGCAGTTCCTAGGGAATTCAATGACCGGGCGGATGCACTGGCTATTTTAGCTACTCTCTTGGACCCCCACCTATATTTCAAAGGAGACAAGTACATGATTGAGCTGGTCTTTCAGCCAAGTGTACCTGATAATGCCAGTCATTGGTAGGTATTTAACAATGACAACCAAATCATTACCTTCCTAGAGCAAAGGGATAGCTTTGAACGATTGCATTTTGAAGGCAGTGAACCTCAAAAGCCTGAACCAACTCCTGAATCAAGTTCAAGCACATATGAGGAGTTCTTACAACTGAAAGGGAATAAGATTCCCAAAGGCCTAGTTTCCCTTGAGAAGCTATTTGATAAGCATGATAGATTCATTAGACAGCAGCCAATGGATTCAAACTCATCTCAAGAGTTTGATCAAGTAAATCTGGGAACCAGAGAAGACCCCAAGATGGTGAACATTAAGAAATGTTGTACTACTGAGGAGAGTCAAATTCACCAAATTACTCAACCAATACATGGACGTCCTGGCATATTCCTATGATGACCTGAAGTCACTCCGGCCTGACAAAATTCGACATGACATTCCTCTCAAGGCTGATTCAACACCTTACAAGCAAAAATCTAGGCATTATAATCCAAAAATATCAGGTACCATTCTATCTGAAATACAAAAGATGTTAAATGCTAGGATCATTTTCTCAATCCATCATTCTACATGGATTGCAAACATAGTGCCTGTGAGGAAGAAGAATGATGAAATTCGCCTTTGCATGGATTTTAGAAATTTGAATCAGGCATCCTTGAAGGACAATTACCCTTTGCCAATTATGGATCAAGTGCTTCAGACGGTGATAGGTTCAGAGATGTTATCAATCCTAGATGGCTTCTCAGGATATAATCAAGTCGAAGTTGGTAAAGCATACAAGCATAAGACTGCTTTCACCACACCCTGGGGCACGTTTGCATATAGAAGAATGCCTTTTGGCTTGATAAATGTTGGCGCTACCTTCCAAAAAGAAATGGACCTTGCTTTCAAGGATGAGATGGGTAAGTTCATTGTAGTTTATTTCGATGACTTGATTGTCTTCTCTAAGCATCGCCCAGATCATGTGCACCACTTACAACAAGTGCTAGAATGCTGCCGCCAAAATGGCATTTCCTTAAATCCCAAGAAGTCAGTCTTTGGAGTAACATAGGGGAAACTTCTTAGACACCTTGTGTCCAAAGAGGGCATAAAGATTGACTCGGATGGAGTCAAGTCTATTCAAGAACTTACCTTGCCCACAAGTAAGACCGTTGTTCACTCTTTCTTTGGAAAAGTGAATTTCTTACGGAGGTTTATTCCCAAATTTGCTAAGAAGACTAGGCACATAGTAAACATGATGAAGGGAAAGGCTACCTTTAGCTGGACTGAAGAAGGCAAGTCGGCATTTGAGGATATCAAGACTGCCATTGCCCACACTCCAATTCTGATTTGTCCAGACTATAACAAGGAGTTCACCATTTACAGCTATGCTTCAGAACATATGCTTTCAACCATTCTGGCTCAATAGAATAAAGAAAGTATAGAATCTCCCATTTCTTTCATGAGCTATCCTCTTAAAGCTCATGAGTTGAAGTACTCGAACATGGAGAAGCATGCTTATGCAATGGTGAAGGTAGTGAAGCATTTCCACTTCTACATCTTGAATTCACACACAACTACCTTGGTTCTTGACACCACAGTCAATTCCATACTGACTCAGCAGGAGTTTGGGATGAAAAGAGGCAATTGGGTTGCCACAATCCAGGAGTTTGATCTGGTCATCAAGCCAATAAAGCTGGTGCATGGAAAGGGGCTATGCTAGCTGATTGGGGATAACAAATTAGGAGGAACAGAGCATGAAGAACTAGAAGTGGAAGACACACCAATAGTCCTCTTTGTCTCCACCACAAATGAGTGGTATTCAGGTATTGTTCATTACCTTATTTATGGTGATTGTCCTGCTCACCCATCTTATAAAGAAAGGAGAACCATCAAGCTGAAAGTTGCAAATTTTGTCCTCTAAGACAACAGCCTGTGCAAGAGGAGCCTTGATGGAGTTTTCTTTCGCTGCGTGGATAAGGAGCAACAAAGCCAACTTCTGAAATCTTTCCAAAATTTGGCTTGTGGAGGACATTTTATGCCCCTATGACTGCCCATAAGATCTTACAAGCCAGGTACTACTGGCCAACTCTCTTTCAAGATGCATACAAGTGGGTCAGGGGATGTGAGCCGTGTCAGCAGTTTGGTAGAAAGCCCAAGTTAGTTGCCCTTCCCCTCAAACCAGTGGTCATAGAAGAGCCGTTCCAACAATGGGGAATTGACTTTATTGGATCTGTAAACCCATCTTCAAGTGCTGGACATGATTATGTCCTTATTGCAACAGACTATTTCACTAAATGGGTAGAAGTTGTTCTAACCAGACATGCTTCTTTAGAAGTAGTATGTAATTTCCTCAAAGAGAACATCATATCCAGGTTTGGGGTTCCAATCAAGATTGTTACTGACAATGCAACTTGTTTCACTTCCCAGAAGATTACTCAATTCTATTTCTACTACAAAATTATGCTCTCCCACTCTTTTGATTACTTTCCACAAGGGAATGGACAGGTCGAATCAAGCAATAAGAACCTGGTGGCTATCATCAAAATGTTGGTGGATGACAACCAAAGGATGTGGCATAAATCGTTGGTTGACGCTATGTGGGAAGATAGAATTATACCAAAGAAGGCAATTGGTATGTCCCATTTCTAGCTCCTTTATGGACTCAATGCTAAAATACCAATCACCTTGGAATTGCCAGCACTGAAATTGGTTAAGGCAATCGAAGATCAAACATATGAAAGCACCCTTGATAAGAGGATCATGTGCCTGACTGAGCTAGAAGAGCAGAGAACTGTAGTGGTAGATCAAATTGCCGCCCATCAAGGTCTGGTGAAAAAGCTCTTTGACCAAAAAGCAAAGAATCAGGATTTCCAGATTGGAAATCAAGTCCTGCTATGGGATAAGAGAAGAGAGCCAAAAGGGATGCACAGAAAATTTGATTCCCTATGGAGAGGCCCTTTTACCATTCATCAGCTCAACAGTGAAAATAGTTTCATGTTGAAGTATCAAGATGGCACTCTCTTTTCTTTGGCTTACAATGGGCAACATCTAAAGCACTTCAACTCTTGAAGTATCGGATGAGCTCACTTGTACATATGTATATTTGTATAGCTTGTTGTTTCTATTTTGTTCTTTTCATTTTCATTTTTTTTGGAGCCTTTCTTTTTGGGTAGCATGACTCTGTAGCCCAATGGCACACTTCAAGGCACCAGAGATTTTGGATTCTACTCCCCTCAGTTGTTCTAAGTTTTTATCTGAAGGAAGTTCCCCAACTGGAGCCAGCTGTTGTCCCCAAAAATAGCTTTCTCATTTTTTGGACAACATATGAATTTTGGTCCTGCATGACCAAAATTGTCTCTTCCCTTTCCAAAAAATTTGTTCTGAGCATTCAATTTCGTCATTTTCTCAACTTTTTGGTAAAGGGACTAGCAGGTTCAATAGGTTCAAAGGCTTCTGGAGGCGAGTTCAATCAAAAGAGCAAATTTTTGATACTTGGTCACCTTCAGGTTTGGGTCAACACTTTCGTTCAATCAAAAAGGGTCTGTTGGTGAGCATCAATACAAGGATTGAACCATTGAACCTTAAACCATTTCGGTTCAATGGGTTCAATGGTTCAAACATAAACAAGAGCTAAGCACTTCGGTAGCAATTCAAAGTTCAATCGTTTCAAAGTTCCACGACTCCAGACACTTAACAAATCTCAAAAGGCTTAAATTGTTGAACCTTGAACCATTTTGGTTCATCAGTTCAATGGGTTCAATGTTTAATCGGTTTAACGCACGAGTTCAAAGGTTGCCTTAGTTATGAAAAGAAGCATGTGCAACAAGAAGAGTCAAGCGGATGCTGCCAAGTGTCACCAGCTGAGCCCCATTATGCTTTGTTTTTGAGAAGTAGCGGAAGCTACCATGTGTCCCTTTTGAAGCTCGTCAGAAGTAGCCACGTGTCAACATCCACATTTCCTTCCTTTCATTCCACTGTATTGAGTAAAGACCATGGTGGGCCCCAGGGTGAATGACTAAATTAAAGCAGAAGCTGCCACGTGTCTGCATCTGTGTAACTGCTTAAAGTATTCAGACCGTGCCACGTTCCCCTTTGTGACTCAGTAGAACATGACACGTGTCGACATTCACTTCTCAAAGCTCCTTATAAGCTGTAGGCTTCTTTTGATAAAAGCTTCTTCCAGAGTTCCACAGAGGGTCACAAGTGGCAACGATGGAAGTGTTGTGGTGTGGAGTTAAAAGCTTCAACTGTTTGCAGACACTAGAAGGAAGGATGCTGAAGAACTAGAGCCACCGGCGTTGGCAGTATGATCGACGTCGGTCAAGTGCAGTGGAGAAGGAGACTGGCGACAGTAGGAAGTCGGTCGACGTCGGCAGCACCAGACCAGCAGGGACCGGCGTCGGTCACCTGTGTATTTTCAAAACTGCTGTTGACGAACAGTCAGTTAGTTGAACCAAGTGTTTGCATGCTAAGGGGCTAATTTAAGTCGCGAGCTGTGTGTCTAATTTTAGTAGTTAGACTTCTATTTTTGTAAGCATGGGATCTTATTTATAGACCCATAAGGCATGTATTGTAAAATATAATTCTAAGGCAAGTAAAGGCATTGAAGCTAGCAAGGTCAAGGAGATCTACAGGTGTAAGGTCAAGGAGATCAGCTGAAGCATTCAAGGAGGGATAGCAACTCAGGCTTTAGAGTTGTTGTGTTGAGCAAGAGAGAGAGGGAAGAAGGTCTTGAGGTGTGGCAAGCCTTTGAGGTGGAGGAAGAAGTGGCATCTTTCTTATTGTATTTTCTTCTAGTAGTATTTAATACAAGAGTGTGTATTGTCTCTCAAATTCTTTGTTGTCTCAAGTTTTTAGCTACTTTATCATTCTGGTATAATTCCGTGTTTAATTGCATATAAGATAGTAATCAATTGTGCTCTAATTGGTAGAGCTACAGATCCCCTGACAAGTGGTATCAGAGCTACGGTTTGCAGGAAGCAGGGTATTGTCTTTTATTACAGGTCATTCACAGGGTTTTCTGATTGAGTGGGAGTTCAGCAATGGCAGGAGAAAGTAAGCTACGAATGGAGAAGTTTAATGGCAAGAATTATCAACACTGGAGGATGCAGATTGATGACTATCTGTATCAGAAGGATTTATACTTACCGTTGGGTGGGGTTGCATGCAAGCCCACAGATATGAAGGATGAAGAATGGAACGTTCTTGATCGAAAGGCTCTCGGTTCCATAAGGTTGAGCCTTGCATCATCTGTGATTTCCAGCTTATCACAGTGTAAGACAATGGAAGAGTTGATAAAGTCCTTGGTGAATCTATATGAAAAGCCCTCGGCTTCTAACAAGGTATACCTTATGAAGCAGCTATTTACTTTGCAAATGCAGGAAGGTGGATCGGTACATACTCATCTCAGTGATTTCCATGGTTTGGTAAACCAACTAGCTTCAGTCAATATTGTTTTTGATGATGAGGTAAAGGCTCTCTTGATTTTATGTTCTTTGCCTGAAAGTTGGGACGGTATGGTTATGGCAGTAAGTAATTCTGCATCTGCTTCTAAAATCTTAAAAGTTGATGATGTTGTGAGTGTGATCTTGAATGAGGAAATACACAGGAGAAGCACAGGTGAATCATCAGGGAATGCTCTAAGTGCAAAAAGCAGGAAAAAGCAAAGGGAGAAGGTTGAGCAAGGGAAATCAAGGTCAGGAAGGAGATCCGAGTCCAAAGGTATTACCTGCTGGTTTTGTGGAAAGAAAGGACATACAAAGAAGGAGTGTTGGTTGAGAGATAAAGAGAATCAACATGCAGGTATGGGAGAAGCAAAGGATGCAAATATTGTGATGCAGGATGCTCTCATACTTTCTTCAGATAGTCAGGTAGGATCATGGATTTTAGATTCTGGTTTATCTTTTCATGCATCCCCAAACAGAGATTTGTTTTACGAGTATGAACAAGGAGACTTTGGAGTTCTTTATTTAGGGGATGGTACGCCTTGTCAGATAGTTGGCAAAGGAAAAGTGCAGCTGAGATTGCAGATTGACAACACGTGGGTGTTGAAAGAGGTCATGCATGTTCTGATTCTGAAGCAGAGTCTAATTTCTGTAGGAAGGTTGGGAGATAAGGGATGCACAATAACCCTCACAGCGGATTCTTGGAAGGTTACCAAGGGAGCACTTGTTCTAGCAAGAGGTAAGAAAGAAGATACTCTTTATCTGTCTACTTGTATTACTGATTCTACTTCTAGTGTAGATTCGAAGATGTGGCCTAATAGGCTTGGTCACAAGAATAGGAAGGGAATGGAAGTTCTTGATTCAAAAGGTATGTGCACAGATACAGTTCATTACAGAAAGAGGAAATTTGATGCCTTTGACAGGAACAAAGAAGCCTTGGTGTTTATGGAGGAGATGAAGGACAGAGATCAGTCACAGGGGCTGAATAAGTCTGAGCAGGGCAGCATGGACAGAGGTTTGATCCAAGAAGAGCTCGTGGATGAAAATTTCATCACTTACAGGAACACACAGACACTGATGTCGGTAGCTTGGCACCGACGTCAGTCATCCAGATACCGACATCGGTCATGTGCAGACCAACAGGGTCGGTAGGTCGGATAGGAGAAGTTCGATGTCGGTCATAAGGACCGACGTCGACAGGAGGGACACCGGCGTCGGCCAGGGAAACGACGTCGATAGTCAGGATCAGTGTAGGGAACCGACATCGATCGGGAGCAGAATGGGAGATGGCCTAGATCGATCACTGGAATGGATGTTGGGTGAATTATTAAGTCTCAAACACCCATGTGGAGGTCAGGAAAGGTATGTGAACCTCATATTCGTTGTTCACCTTCTTTATATTGCTTACTGATAGTCATGAACTAGGAAGATGGAAGAAGCAATGCAGGTAGAATCCAGAAACAGTGGGAGCTTGGCATGGATGAGGAGTGTGAGTCCTTAGAGAACCAAACAGGTATTTATTGGTAGTGTTGTCAGCTGGAAGAAAGCACTGGATAGAGGGACGGATTTCCGTTTTAGAGAAGAGAGTGGATGGATACATGAGATAGAAGGCTATGGTATATGGTCTTGATTATGCTGTAGAACAATGGAGGTTTGAACATTGTATTTTATCTTTACCAGGTTGGATAATATTAGCTACATTATCCTATTACTATATTGTGTTACTTGTTGTAGGGTTTCATATACAGGGAGTTTTCTGAGCTAAGGGTAGAGTTGGTTCAGAAGTATGTCATGGAGAATTTGGGAGCAGCAAAATTCTTGTGGCATAAGATACAGGGATTACATCACAGGTTTGCGTGGTGGTTGGTCTTCAAGAGTGATGTTGAAGAGGGATACAGAGCCTAAGGAACAAAATAGATGGTGTATAGGTACAGGTACAGGTTGCAGCTGTTTATCTCCAAGTGGGAGATTGTTGTGGTGTGGAGCTAAAAGCTTCAACTGTTTGCAGACACTAGAAGGAAGGATGCTGAAGAACTAGAGCCACCGGCGTTGGCAATATGACCGACGTCGGTCAAGTGCAGTGGAGAAGGAGACCGGCGATGGTAGGAAGTCGGCCGACATCGGCAGCACCAGACCAGCAAGGACCGGCATCGGTCACCTGTGTATTTTTCGAACTGCTGTTGACGAACAGTCAGTTAGTTGAACCGAGTGTTTGCATGCTAAGGGGCTAATTTAAGTTGCGAGCTGTGTGTCTAATTTTAGTAGTTAGACTTCTATTTTTGTAAGCATGTGATCTTATTTATAGACCCATAAGGCATGTATTGTAAAATATAATTCTAAGGCAAGTAAAGGCATTGAAGCTAGGTCAAGGAGATCTACAGGTGTAAGGTCAAGGAGATCAGCTGAAGCATTCAAGGAAGGATAACAACTCAGGCTTTAGAGTTGTTGTGTTGAGCAAGAGAGAGAGGGAAGAAGGTCTTGAGGTGTGGCAAGCCTTTGAGGTGGAGGAAGAAGTGGCATCTTCCTTATTGTATTTTCTTCTAGTAGTATTTAATACAAGAGTGTGTATTGTCTCTCAAATTCTTTGTTGTCTCAAGTTTCTAGCTACTTTATCATTCTAGTATAATTCTGTGTTTAATTGCATATAAGATAGTAATCAATTGTGCTCTAATTGGTAGAGCTACAGATCCCCTGACAGGAAGGTTTTACTTCATTTTCCTAAGAACAACGGACCCTGCCACGTGTCCCATGTAGAGAGCAGCGAAGGCTGACAAGTGTCATCATCCACAAGAGCTCGACTGAGCCCCAAATGTTTTTATGATGTTGCAAAGGCCTAAGCAGGTGGATGCTACCAAGTGTCACAAGTTGAGACACAGTTTTGAATGAAGCCTCAAAGCATGGAACTCGCCACGTGTCCTAACCTAGTGTAGCGAAAGTTGCCACGTGTTCGCATCCGTGCCCCCCCAAACCTCTAACAATTTCAAAGCTTATTCCAATAAGCTTATTTCAAAGTCGTGGATGCTGCCACGTGTCCTCACTCACGTTATAGCTTAATGACAGACCCCTGGACGTCAAATTTGGAGCGATTGGCTAGCCGTTAACCTTCAATAGAAGAAAGACCTGTGAATGCCAAATCGGTTGCATTTAAGTGTCTGTTGATTTTTTGCGGACTTAAAAGATGAACCCGAGTGCATTCAAAAAGCCTAAGGCCAGGGCCAAAGGAAGGAAGAAATAAAGAGGGAAACCCAACAGGGGTTAATTCCAGTAGGTGAAGCAACTCTCCAGGTAGACATTAGGGGCCTGTAAACATCTAAAGCATCGTATGTTTGTCCCCTTTGAGATAAAGCCATAATAGACAGTTGCACGGCTAAGCAGGTAAATGAAATGAGAGATTCAGGCTCGAGAGAAGGCACTAGAGATGAATCGGCATGCCATAGTTAAGGCATCTACCCTGCTCCAGCATGGCCCTTCCTGACAAGACCAAGAATGCATCTGGAGCATTGAATGCACCGAATGGGTCGCTCCATGGGAGAAAGTGCCAAGCCTCCCTCAGGCCTCTATATAATGTAATCTTTTGTACCATTTGAAGGGAGATATTACCCTATTAGAAGTGAAACTCTGCCCAAATTGAAAGGCATTATTGAGACTTTGAGCTCGGATTGTAGTTCATATTTCTTTGATTGAATGAGAAAGCAAGTTACTTGCAGACTTTGTGTTGTTATAGATTGTGCTACTTTAGGAGATTGTTATTATGTCTATCTTCTGAAAGCATTATTGTTTATAGGATGTAAAAAGCAGAACTAGTGGAGGTGATAAGGAAGGTGCCCTAAAGCCAACTACTTTCAGACTTTGTGCTATCATAGTTGTCTTCAATGTGTGTTTATTTTCTATTTCTGTGTAAAGGACCTTGGGATGACTTTGTACCCCCATTGTTATTCATATTTCACTCTTGGGAAATTGAGGTGGAGACTTTGTGCTACATTTTAGGCTATTGGTTATTGCGCCCTTTGTCACCAGTTACTTTTACTACCTGAAAGAAACTCCTATTGTTTCCTGCAAGAACACTTATGAAAGAAGAGAAGTGCCTTTAGTGTATCGACCAGGATTTTCTCCTTTGTCTATGATCATCATCTCTAAAAGAAGAGAGATGGATGGTTTATTCTACCCCCTTGTGTTATTTTTTGCTTATTTATACAGTATATAGCCTCCGCATATTTAATAGGGAAACTCCCCTTGATGAGAGGAGAGATTTATCCCCTTTGGATGTGGTAAACCTGCAACATTGGACGACCAATCTCCCTATGTTGTGGTGATAGGAACTATTTTGGTCACCAGTTAGCTAGCCAACAAAATATTCTCCCAACATTCTCCATATGAATATTTTGTAGAAAGGACCATATGCTTTGTTTACTACTTAAGCCAACTATATACTCTCCCTTTCATATTATGATAGACCTGTCTATCTTCTCAAAAGGAGTTTATTTACAACTTCAATAATTGTTACCTATATAAAGCAAAGGATTAAATATTATAACAATAATAACAACTATAACATAGTCATAATTACTCACCTCATTGAATATTCAAACAAATAAATACTCTGTTCACAACCATGCAATAATAATGCACTCAGAATTTTCATTATCACATTCCATTATTCTTCAACTTTCATTTCTTAAACATTCATTCCTTGTCCTAATTCGAATGAAAATCACTATTACATGACCAAAACTAACTCTCTTATGTCTACTCCAAGAGGCATAACCAATTCTTAGAGGTTTTCCATGTAGAGGTGTTTAAAGTTACATTGCATTTTTTATGTTTGACCACTAAGCATACTATATGACCATGCCAATAGACAAAAATAACATGTTTATGACCTTTACATAGCCTTAAGACATCTTGTACACCTTTCCTTCAAACAATACATAGAAATTCTTCCACAGGGCTTACAAATTCAAAATTTTCAAATGTGGCAGTTTTGGAGGGAAACTCCATAATTCAAATTTTATGCCACTTGTGCTAATATAGTTGACTCATATGACTAAATTAGGACCTAATACACCTAAAAAACACTTAAAATACAAATTCAAGCCAAAAATGAGTCCATTTTAGAATCCATAAGGATGCCTTTGTATCATACTACCAAGATGAAGAAATTTCGCCATATATGTCAGCTTAGTGTTTACTCCTCCTTAATTGCTTTGTACCTCCTGATTGAAGGTTGTTTCTACTAATTTCCTCTCATAGTGGTGAACATGTTCTTGGGCCCCACAATTAGGCCTCTTCTGGTTCTTCTTCTTCATGAGTATATTTGCACATGCAACAAACTTGTCAAAGAAATCACATCTGATGTCTCCTGCTATTTGCTTGGGATGTGCATATCATGTTTATTCTTTCAAAAATTGATCCATTAAATCCTTCATTCCATATGGCACTACTGATGCAAATGTATCTTCTTCATCCTTCACCCAATCTCATTGTTCGGAACACTTCACCTCTTGCATATCAACTGTTTAGTCTTTGCATGTCATTTGCTTGCTTAAGTGTTTGGTTTGTTGCTATATATCATCTTCATAACTACCCTCTATCTCCTCTATATACAACAACTGTGTGTTCTCTTTCAAATTCTCATTATCTTCACTTAACATTTTCATGTTATTGCCTTCACTTGGCTATCTTTCTTGGACCTATTGTACACTACTCATCTCTTTTTCAATTATTTCCTTTTCAAAACTTTCTTTCATGTATTGGAGCTTGCCTATCATGCCTTCTATGAGTTCGCAACTAGAAAATTTTACCAAATGATGAGACAAATTTACAAACAACTCATTCACAAACTTACTTGAATAAGTGTTACTTGGCATAGATTCACATGCAACTTGGGTTGCCTCAATCTCCTTGGGTTGTTCATCCATCTTCATACTTTCATCTTGTTGTTGCACCCACTCCTTATAACCTGCAACCAATACCTTAGAAAAGACACTAACTACTTTATCATCATGCTTCAAAGGCAATAATGTATACTTGACTCCCTTGTACTCTAAAGAATAGGTGTTCTTCAACCCGTCATGAGTAGTTGACCTGTCAAACTGCCAAGGCCTTCCTAGTAGTACATGGCAAACATCCATGGGAATGACATCACATATGACCTAATCCATATATGTTCCAATCTAAAAATCTACTAAGCATTGTTCATTAACAAGCACATTATATCCTTTCTTAAGCCAAGGAACTTTGTAAGGTGCAGGATGAGGCAATATTTTGAGACCAAGTTTACTTACCATGTCATTCGAAACTAAATTATCTGTGCTTCTTGAATCTATAATCATTTTTCAAGATTTACCATGGGACTTACATGTTGTCCTGAAGAGTGTTATCCATTATGTAGGTTCTTTCTCCTTTGGTGGCTTCAATAATGTTCTCATCAAGAGTGCCTCTCTTTCTTCCAGTGCCACTAAATATGAATTTGATCGAACACTTTCTTCCTCTGTAGGCTACACCATTTGATTTCTACTCTCATTTCTTTAACTCCTTTCTTGCTACTCCTCTGGACACTCCCAATACTTATGCCCTACATACTTGTTGTATTTGAAACATTTTCTTATGAAACCACTAGTACCTCTTCCTCTAGATGCATCTCCACCTCTATAGTATGGTATCCTTCCTCAATAACCACCTCTTGGTTGTGCTTCATTCCTTTTTCCACTAATTTCACCTTCCTCATATGCATGCTTATTATCATACTCTCCTCTTCCTCTCACTTGTTTGCCTCTTCCTCTTGTTTGTTGTGTGTGTCTTCTTGCCAACTTCTCTTCTATTTTCAAGGCTTCCAGTTATGCTTCTTGTACTATTTTCAAAGTCAATATATTGATCTCATCTTGCACGAAGAACTTGAGACCATTCAGGTACCTTGATACCTTCTCATCATCTTCTTCAAAGTGTCTTATTCTGATTGTCAACCTATTTAAACTCTTTAGTATATTTCTTCACTAAATGCTCCTTTTGTCTAAGGTTTTGTAACCTTCTAAACAAATGTGTGTGTTAATCTTTGGGCATAAACTTTGCCTTCATCTTCACCACCATCCTCTCCCATGAGTGGATTTTGGCTTTATCTTTTCTGCTTCTCTCTTCTTGGATTCCATCCCACCATAAAGAAGTATGTCCTCTCAATCTTGTGACTAAAAATTTCACTTTCTTAGTGTCATCTACCTCTGCATACTTGCAATACTTGTCCATGGTAGCTATCAAATCCACCAACTCATCCACATTAAGGTTGCCTTCATACATTGGCACATTTAGCTTTGGTTTTGAGCCCATCTTCATCATGGTTTTGATCAATCTTTCCTCCATTATTTCATCTCTTTATTCCTCCTATTTTATTCAAGGAGATTCCTCTTCTCTATCACTATCATCATCAGCTTTGAATCTTCTTCTTTGAGTTTTCTCCATGGTTGCCATTCTAGCCTACATGTTCCTCATTTCAATGACCCAATTGGCCACATTTTATTGCATTCTTTGAGTTGTTTTAGGTTGCCTCTATCTTACTACCATTTTGTCCTCTTAATCTTATCCTTTGACCATCCTTATGCTTTGATACCAAAATCATGCAGATCTTGCACAAGTGTTCCCTCTCTTGTCCTCAAACAATGGAACCTTCCTTCAAGTCTTAGGCTTAAGAGTTCCTTCAACATGTAAAAGTATAGGTTCAAAAGACTATTATAAGATTTCAAGATCTTTATATTGATTAAAAGAGTCTCAAATAACTCTCTATCTTCCTTTTGAAACTTATCTCAAACACCTACCTGCCACTTATGCAACTTTGCTTTACAAACTATACTTCTTTGTAGCCTTGTCTGTAAGTAAAAACTCATGTACATAAAAAGTACCAACTATTTTGACTTAAAAAATTTATATTCACCATTACCTTATTGTAACACACCTGTGTGTCCAATTTCAAGGTCTATCTCACTCCTTAAGACCACTTTCCTTCTTTTAGCCCTTCCAAATTAGGCCTTCTTTAGCCTTTTTTCAATGCCATTATCTATAAATCCATACTATAGGTATGATATAGTCCTAAAATGGTGTGATTCGGTTAGGGAATATAAAAATACAGCAGAGTACAAGTTTTGGCAATTTTCCTAGGGTTACTTTTCTCAAAAACCTTAAAACCCTAGTTACCACAGTTTGTGCACACTAAGGAGGCTGAGAGTGATAAAAATTCCATATCTTGATCTAGGAATAGTTTCAAACCAAAAAAATCATTATAAAAGTTATGAATATTCTAAATTCACCTTTTGCATTTAGTGAGCAGATTCCCATAACCTACAATATGTTCACAATGTCACAAACTCAGTATTTCTTGACTGCATTTGATGACAAAAAACATGATTAACCAAGGGTTTGATTGTTCAATGTTATCAACATTCTTCACTATTTGTCTTATGTTTATTCCCACATCATAACATTTACTAGATATTGTCTCCTCCTTTGTTATTAATTTTGGACTCTAAACAAGATTCAAAATAAAGAACATAGTAACAAAACTCAAGGTTGATGACCTGTGTGCTAACAGTGAGCAAGATCTCTAGCAAATAGAAACTTACTATGTTTGAAAACTCTTATATGTCATAATAAGAATTATATAACACCACACACATTGTCTATATTCATATTCTCCATAGGAATATTTGTAGAAAGGACCAAATGCTCTGTTTACAACTTGAGCCAATTGTATACTCTCATTTTTACTATATGACAGACCTATCTATCTTCTCAGAAGGAGTTTATTTATAAATTCAATACTTGTTACCTATCTCAAACTAGGGATTAAATATTATCACAACAATAACAACTATCACATATTCATAATTACTCACCTCATTGACTATTCAAATAAACAAATACTTTGTTCACATCGATGCAATAATGATGCACTCAAAATTTTCATTATCACAGTCCATTATTATTCAAATTTCATTTCTTACACATTCATTCCCTATCCTCCTTAAAATAAAAATCACTATCACATGACCAAAACTAACTCTCTTATAACTACTCCAAGAGGCATAACCAATTCTTAGAGGTTTCCCACATAGAGGTGTTTAAAGTTACATTGCATTTTGTATGTTTGACCACTAGGCATACTATATGACCATGTATATAAAAAAAATAACATGTTTATGACCTTTACATATCCTTAAAACATCTTGGACACCTATCGAATTTGATCTTACACTTTTCCACCTTCAAACAATACATAGAAATTCTTCCACATGGCTTACAAATTCAAATTTTCAAATGTGGCAGTTTTTGAGGGAAACTCCATAATTCAAATTTTATGCCACTTGTGTTACTCTAGTTCACTCTTGTGACTAAACTAGGACCTGATACACCTAAAAAACACCCACAAGACAAATTCAAGACAAAAATGAGTCCATTTTAGAATCCATAAGGATGCCCCTGCATCACTAGTCCCTTATGCTCTCATCATTTTGTGAGAAATCAATCCTTTATGCCCTCAATGTTTTGTAAGTATAACTTTATTCTCTCAAAATTTTGTTAAATCTTCCTATTTTCCATATACAAAGTATTTTTCTCTCTACTGGTTATCACTTTTCTTCTATCCCAAATCCTAGGAGAACCTCATTTGGCCTAAAGTCCATAGGCCTATGTAGGTAACGCTCACTTACATGGGGTATTTGGAGTCAACTCAACCACCCCTTCCTTATTCTTCCATTCCTATTATTTTCATAACCAAACCATTATCCCCTTAGCCTCACACATGTACAATTGTTAATTACATGATTGAGTTTTCTCTTTTTGCATTGTGTTTTTATGTGTGTTTTATGGTTGCTTGTTGATTTGGGTTTGCATGTGGTGAATTGGTAGGTAAACCCAAATCAATCCCATTGAGCATGATAAATGTGAAGTAAGATTACAAAATAAGTTATTCCATTTGTTAGTTACAAAAATCAACAATAAACATCGAGAACTAACACACTAATCCTACCCCTCAATCAGGCAAGGTCTATGAAGTAAAAAACAAAACATAAATAATACAAGTTATACCTTCCCCATCGACTTTACCATCAAATACTGTCTATAATCATGATCATTATTTGATATAAAGCTCAAAATCTTTAGCAATGTTGCTAAGCAAGCACCTTCAACATCTCCTCAAGCATTATTGGATTGGTTTGTGAATGAATTTGAAGAATTGTTAAAGCTTTTAGAAGGATTTTTGCATGGCTTATTTTCATTAAAAAACTTATTAGAAGTCTGCAATGGCCTTGGTATTTATTGGTTTTGACCCTAAGATCTAGATCAATATGTGTGGCTACAAATGGATTCAATTTTTTAGGCAAATGCATTGTGGAAATAGAGTGCATTAATAAGGCATGGCTTGCCGTAATTCATATATTTGTCTCCATAAATACCTAATGGATGAATTTTTTTGATAATGTCATGATGAGGTCATAATTCAAATATTTGTTGAACTTTGAATATGTCAAAACTAGATAATTAACTCATTTCCATGGATTTTTTGTTTAACCAATTGATTTGTTTTACTTAGTTATTTAATCATGATTAAATTTTAGGTGCTTTATGCAATGTCAAATTTTGAATATTTCATTTGAGTCAATTGCCCCCAAATTTTGTCTGCATAATGATAATGTGATTCCTATTGAATTAAAGGAAGTTGACAGTTGGTTGCAGTGTCATTCCCTAATTAGGGATGCATCAATACATTTCAGAAATTGCATATGACATGTGCTGATGAATTAGAGTGATTCAGTGGTGTTTGGTCCAGTTTGTGCATTATTTCAGGAAGTCATTATGACTTGCAATTTTGACACGGTAGTGGCGAGAATTGGATGTGTATAATTTCTAGGCATCATCCATTGATGAAGGTTTTCACAAAGTTTCATGTTGCATAGATCTACACAACCACTTTTGGAATAGGTTAAATGCTTTCAAGAGGATTTCCATTGTCAAAACTTTTCATTTTATGGCCATGCCACTGTCATATGGTCTAATTCTAGTCAATTTCTCGCATCACTGTCTATTTTCAAGATGATATTTTACATTGCTTTAAATGATTATTTTTGGCACTTTCAACCTCTGTTAGAACCTAATTAAGTTTTTTTTTGTGTATTTATCTATCACTCCCTCCTTTTCAATTTATCAACTTAAAGTGCTTTCATTACCTTGAAAATAAATCACATTTCAGGGTTTTATTTAATATTTCCTTTTACTTATGTCATATTAAACTTTGTTAGAACCCAATTAAGTCTATTTTTGTGTATTTATCTATCACTCTCTCCATTTCAATTTATCAACTTAAGGTACCTTCATTACCTTGAAAATAAATCACATTTCAGGTCTTTATTTAATATTTTGTTATACTTATGTCATATTTGAATTGCCCCCTCATTTTTACATGGTTGGTGTAGGGTTTTGAACATTTGTGTGCCCTCCACATAATTTTTTGGGTGAATCTAATCATTTATATCTTCCAACTTAAGGGTTCCATATCCCTATCCCTCTAGGGTGTGATTCTTTTTGTATTAAGATCTAATTTCTACAAGGTTATTATTTATTATTATGATATCATTAGCCCTAGCTTCTTATATGTTCTCCATGTTTCTTTATTGTGTTAGTTGTGAAAGTTATATCTAAGATACCTACCGGGAAAATTGAGATATTGAGTGGTAAACATATTAATATTGTTCAAATTCATTTGCTTGTTACTTGTGTTTGTTTGAAAAATAAAATGGTGACTATTGATGGAATTCCTAGTCCTTATATTGATGATGATAATCCAATTGTTACAAATATGAATGATGAACATGTAAAATGATGTAAATGTAGATGATTTCAATACCAATGTTATGAATGATAATGCAATTGATGTTAATGCTTATGAATTAAAATTCTTGTGATGATAATACTGGAAATGATTATGTTACAAATATTACTAGTATGCATGCACATGAGATAGTTTTTTTGATAAAAAATCTTTTGTCATTTCCTACAGAAATTGTTCCAATGATTTATGTTGCCAGAGAGGAACATAATAAAATGAAATTAGCTAAGGGATCTATATATAAGGAAGTACATTTTACATAGGAATATTTAAATTCTTTTATTCCACCTACTAGAGGTTTTGTTTTTACAATAGGTAACAAGGATAATACTACTAATGATGCTACTCTTGTGTCTCCACTTAATAATTTTACTAAGGTTACTATGTCCATTCTATCTCAACATAATGTTTCTTTTAAACCTCTGACTTATAGACTTGTTTGTCAATCTACATCTTTTAATGATGATCTTTTTTAAACAACAGAGTGTTTGATCCTACACATGGTATTTCTCCTACTTCTCATGATGTTCTCCTTCAACAAACTATTCAAAATATGAAAGCACACATTCAACAATTTTAAAAATTATCTAAAAGATAAAGTCATATAGTAACTATACACATGAAAAGAGAGACAATAACTTGTGTACTCAACATCTTGAGGTCTTGTCAAGACAACTAACATGATGATTAGATGAATGGACATATTTATGGATTGGGTGATTGATTTGAGGAATGAGGTTTTGGATGATGGGTGGTAAGGGATGCTCATGACGATACCAAATTCTTTTTACTATGCCATAGTTTTCATTGAGGGCATCTAATTGGGAAGAGACGATACTCCAAGGTTCTTCTATGTTGGTGATAATAAGATAATGAAGTTCCTAGTCATTGCTAGGAACAATGAAGTGGGTATCATTAGGTTAGATGACTCAGGGGATGAGTTCAATCATGTTAGGTTGGTTATGCTTGATTAATTCCATACACAAAATGAATGAAAATGCAATAAGGCTAGTCATGAGGAGGAAATAAAAGGGAAGGTGGGTAGCTAAGCTTGGATAGCATTGTATTGGTGACCTCAATTTTGGGGTAAAGTGACTATGGGAGGGTTAGGGATTCACTCTTGCTCTTCAAGAGTGTTAAGAGAGTTAAAAATGATATGTGGTATGGGGAAGAAATGAAATAATTCTACTCTGAGTTCTGTACTAATGTCATTTTGTAGATTGCTTCCAAGAATAGAAGTTTAACCCTAGGGAAAAGATCGACACTAATGAGATAAGGACGTTTGGAAAGTGTCATAAAAAGGAAAAGAAAGATTGTTGTAGGTGTGATGAAGCGTATGAGCTTGTATGGATATTGTTTTCAGATTATTTACTTATTTTTAAAATATGGTAGCAAGGTTTAATGCTCATGCTCATTTTGACAAGGCATTTCTGGATGTTTGGGATTAATTTTACAATGTTTTAAAAAGAAAATGAATTAATCTACTTAATGCAAAAAGAACACCGAAAGTGACAAAGTAATGAATAATAGAAGTAAACTAAATAAGAATGTTTGTTTTTGTTTTTTTCAATGTTTTGAATTCATGGAAATTTCCAACTAAAATTTTGAAGGAAATGTGCAAATGTTTATTTTTTCTTAGCTTTTTCTACCCTGTAAGATGATTTGCCTAATGCAATCTAAATGGTCTATCTTTGCTCTTATATTTTTTTTTACAAATATTATGAAATAATACTATGCAATTTATGTTTTTGAACATGTAAATATGAAAATCATAGCAAACACTTTTACTAAGAATTCAAAAAATATCTTCACACATGTAAAGTTAAAGACTAGTTTTGAAAGTTTTGAATGTTTACTTGGGAAATAGAATGATCTAAGGATGAAATAATTCCAATATAATATTATGATTTTATAAGTACAATTATCTAGAACAACCTTCTTTCACTATGTAATATCAAAATTCTAGATCTAGTATGCTAGGTTGGAATATCAAGGTTGTTTAGGTTTTTGTGTGTAATTGTTTGAGAGTTGTTTTTATTCGTGTATGAAAGCTTACTTAAGACTGGAAATGAACTATTTTATTTGGTTTTACCTATTTTTGTGGCATGATTGATTTACTATGAGATGTGCAAAACTGTGTTCTTTCTAAGAAACTAATATGTAATTGTAGAAACAAGAGATGTAGACCATACTTTTGTGCAAGAGAAGAAAGGAAGAATAATTTATTTTCTTTATTTTATGTGATTTTTGATTATAAAACTAATATAATAAATAAAGGAATCTAAATTATTATAAACCAGTAAATGAAATCAATACTAAAAATAAAATCTTCCAACCTAATCAATGGTTATGACCAAGCATAGATAAGAGATTGTTATACAAAATGTCCTCAGTAATCTAGTTCCTCTGCTCAACGTGATCGTAAGAAACCCTATGACAAATTATGGTAGTAAAATAAGAATAAAAAAAAGGACGCAATCAAGGATAAGAGTGTATTTTTACTATGGTTGGCCAAATCACTGATAACAAAGACCGTTTTGTTGATCTAATGAATTCTCTCTTCCGAAACTGTGTGGATTTGACATGAAAGTGATCGAGATGGAGCAATTTTTTTTCAAAACTAAAATAAGGTGGCATTGTATTATGTAGGTATTGAAAACAACAAACTTCAATGCAACATTTGGATGTAAATTTCATCTAAAATTGAGATACTTGTAGGAGAAACAAGGATGTTACAAGGGTGAGTTTAAATGTTGATTAACTGAAAGCTAAACTTGGGAAGAAAAAAGTTTGATAAAAATAAGAGTATGAGTGATTTGTGCCATCTTGAGGATGAAAAAAAAAAAATCAAATAATAAATGTGAAGAGAAGCATGCAAAACATGTGAGAACTTCAGTCTCATACGCTAAAAATGGAAGGCAGACAAACTATAATGAATTGTCCTTCTAGATAATGAGACCATCCTAGAAACTATGAAAATGCCACTTAAGTAACGCTTTTATCATGGTAGTATGTGAAACCATCGCAATAGAACATATCATAGATGGGAAATTTTATAATGAAAACTTGTGGTTTCGTCACATAAATTAGTGGTTTCCTCTTAAATGAGGCAGGTTAATGACTATGACTCAAAAGGGAAATTTCAAGGTTTGAAAGGCATATAAAGAGGCTAAAGATAGAGTTAGGGGGTCGGAATGTTAGATAGAACCAAACTCAAGCATATTTACATAGATCATTGCATCATCATCAATGGGTTTATTTTAAATGTCACATCGTGCAATTTTTGGGTGCATTTAGTAACTTCTCATGATATCATACTATACTAAATACATTGGCTTATGATATCCTTATCTACCTTTTTCCTATTGGTCTTATTGCACCTAAGTTTGAATTATCGAATGGTAAGGGTGATTCTTCACATCATATAAAATCTTTCAATGTTTCATGTCTTGAATTTGCACAAAATGATAGATTATAAACTATTGTTTCCCTGAAAGTCTTAAGGATTATGCCTTGGATTAGTTTTATGCCATACCATCAAGATGCGTGTGTTACTTTAATTCTTTCATTGATAGTTTTTTAGCTAACTTTTCAACTAAAATTAGCCAAATTGTCACATTCCATAGCTTATGCAACTTAACAATTAGCCTATTAGTGAATATATGCTTAAATTAAATACAATGAATATAAATACATCATACCAATTTCTTGATATTAAATTACAAAGTATATTATTGGCATCATATGAACATCAGGATGACCTTCTTGCCATCGAGTAACATTAAAAAACTTCTAAATCCTATTAAAGATCTCATTGACCCAATATCACAAAATGGGTTTATCAAATTCTTTGTGCGTGCAAGAAATCATACATCTATGAAATCTAGAGGTCATTTCAAACTAGGATTAAAGATCATAATGTTGACCTTCAACATAATAGGACACATATGTCAACTTTGGCAAAACATTCCCACTATAAAAAACACACCATTAAGATTGAAGAAACAAAAATATTCGCTAAAATAGATAATTGGTCCAAAACAAGAATAAGGGAGGCCATTGAAATTGAAAAAAACTCAAATTACCTCAATTAGGATGATGGTTTTACTATTAGTCTTTCTTGGCTACCAATCATTACCAAATAATTACAATTTGGTGGTCGGAATATTGATTTATTTAACACTGATGTATTTATGCAATTGGAAGGTTGAGTTTCTTCTCGGCATCATTCTTGTCCTGATGATTGATTGAGTGCGATATGATATCTTAACTCCTCAATGTGAGTTTAACTCCTCTCACACTATACCCAATAATTGTGATATGAATGCATATTGTGAATATCATAAAACGTCATGTATATTACCAATACATGTTTTTCATTGGGACACAAGATGCAAGACTCAATTGATAGTAGTGTCATATAAGTGGAAGGACATAATAGATTGAATGAATCATTTGATCCACCAAATCAAAATTTTAAAGTCTTTACCAATTATATTTTGAATCATGTTATTCAAAGTACTAGTTTTAATTGCTCATGTCTTATATGGTTTCATAGGTGTGGTTCCAGACACATTAATTAAAAGGATTCCATTTATTACTTTTTATGACCATGAGATTCAAATAAATGATTATAACAATGAACCATTATTGATAATGAATTTCATAGATTCACATTCAAAGTTTACTAAAGGCATTATGGTCGATAATGGTTCAAGTTTAAACATATCTACAATGCAATTTATTACTAATCATGAATACACTCAAAAGGATATAAAATCATGAAACCATTGTTCTTAAAGGATACAATGGTATTACTTGGACAACTATTGGGGTATCACAATACTTTACACCATAGGCCCTAAGACTTTTCTAGTAAGGTTTCATGTATTTTCAAATAATATGACGTGTTATATTACTTGGATTGCCTTTGTTTAATCAAAATGCTCAATGCTTTAAATTTATGCATGATAACAAGGTGATTAATATTTGAGGCACTCCTTATAAGTCACCAAACCAAATTCAATGTGAAATATTACCCCAAACATTATTAGAGCAACAAATTATACAATCTCAAGTGAAAACATCTAGAGTTTAAGTACCTACTCATTCACACACTGAGGTAGTCTTATAGTAACATCTTACATTTATTTAATCTATATCACTAAGGTTTTAACTACATGATCCAAACAAAGTGCTTCTTTAGAAGAGGATAACAAAACTATTACAGTTAATTATTGTGATAATGATTAAATTTATTGGCCCCTAATTTTGGCCAAGTATTTTAATGGATGTGTTTTTGGGAAACACTAGAGGAGTGCAAAGGATGCACACATTTTGAAATCATACAATGCAAATGAAAAGGGCAAAAGGTAAAGAAAGATCAATCAAGGTCACAATTTTGTTGTCTAATAGTGCACAATCAACTTGACAACATGTAAAGAGGTGGTTGTGTAGATGTCCCAAGAAAATAAGGAGCATTCGTAACTAAAGGGCTCACCAAGTCTTGGCATGTGCTGAAAATGGTGGTCTAGTTGATGTCAAACATGGAACACTATGATTCAGAAGGAATTTGCATGAACTACAAAGCACAAAATAAGGAGCATTAACTTAGATAACCAATAAAGTGAGTCTTCAAGTGAGTGGACATTAAGACAAATCATTAGAAGAAATGAACTTCAGTGGATCTAGCTTGACATGGAGCGCATCTAAAAAAATATATTATAAATAAATAGAATGTAAAGTAGTTACAATCTACAGATTTATAAAGTTTTTTGTGTGGTTTGTGATGCACACTTTTATGACATGTAACCACAAGGTGTTAGCTTGAGACTATAAAATCCAACCTTGTTTCTTATAATAAGTTATTGACGCTAGTGATAAGTTGTTATAATATAAAGTTGTTGATAATAAATACATTTATGTTATGTTTCTATTATGTTGTTGGATTAAATATTATTTCCTATAAACTTTTTTGTTTTAAAGCATACATGTAACTTTGACATTAACGAGAAGATATTCAAACTTCATCGAATAGTCATTGTCTTCATGTTTATCTATTTCAAAAATGTTTAGGTTTGGGATTAGATATTCTCATTGAATAATACCTTATGTTCTGCAATATGAGTAATGATATGAACTATCATCTTGACAACTAATCCAACCATGGCTCAGTGATCTCTCTTTGCGCCTCCGACGAACATGCAAGTTCACTTGCATGATATGTTGGCGTGGTGAGTATCAGTGTTAGGGTAAGTGCAAGTGACACAAAATAAATGATATATGCAAATTTACCCAATAACATCACTAATGATGATTATTTTAATTACTATATTATTTGTGATTACATTTTTTGACACTAGTGATACATCTGACTCCTTAGATTTATGGTCAATTGGAATTATGGATCTTGATCAAGAAGATAATCTAGCAACGTATTATACATGATATGATCATTTAAATGGGACTATTGGTTAACATTTCTTGCTAATCATATGTGTTTCAACAAACATTCCATTGCATATATCTTATTTATTTGTATTTTTATCTTGTAACTTCAATGTTTATTCTCTCTTATGTCGTGTATGATTTTTGGGTTCATGATTCTTCCTTCTAGATTTTTGTTGATATCCTCTCTTGAGTTGTTTATTTCTCTTGATTCTTCTATCATGTTTGCATTTTTTAAATAGATTTTTCTTTCATTTATTTCACTATGTCATTCTTCTAGCTCCTTGGTTCATGTTGATTGCATTATTTCTTTGGCCCTTGCTTTTGATTATTTTTTCCCATTATAAAGTCCTTTGTGGACTTCCCAGTAATGACAACACATATATATTGAGGTCTTATTTCCTAGTGCACATTGATTTCTAAGGGAAATTATAGGTTTGTATGGATTTCCCTCTTCTTACTTCTTCTTGCTTTCTCCCCTTGGCTTGTTTATTGTTTGATTCATCTTTGCCTTCTTGCTTCCTCTTGTTGTTGCCTCTTGGATTGTTTCATGATTCATTTACTTTTGTTCCTATCGGCTTGTGTATTTTTTGGTTGCTTTCTTTTAAAAATGATAAAAATTGAAAATAAATTTTAATTATCCTTTATCTTTGTAAGATACATAATAGTGCATTGTTACATATATTCTTGTCTATCTATTATTAGAAGTTAACATATACATTATTCACACATGAGTTGTTCAAGGTATTGTTTGAGTTAGATGTAGGATATACATGTTACATATGAATTTGAACTTGTAATGTTGCTTTGCATCTTCTTTATTCCTATACTAGAGGCATTTTTAATGTGTTTTAGGTTCTATCTTTCCTATTTTCCATTATCAAATTGAGCTTTATAGTTGCTTATACACATGTTTCTCTATCTTATATGTTGTGTTCTTAATTACACAAATATGTTGTGTTGCTTCACATGTTTGTTAGATTGAATGGTATCTTGTTTTCCATATGATTGCATGTGTGTGCTTGTGTGTGTTGTTTAGAATGTCTTATCTTTTTTTATTTTTAGAGGATCCTGTAACTATCAAGCTTGTGTCCTTTATGTGTGATTGATTGCATGTTTGATTTTGATTGTTTTATTATGCTCAATAGTTTCCCTTGAAGTGTGATTTTTGAAGATGAAATTAGACCATATCACTCATCTTGAAGTCACAATGTATACAATGTGTCTTATGCCACTCTTTTTACTTCATTTGATGGTGCAAGAAAACTTGTTGGACCTACGTGTGAACTTAATGTAATATGTTATTGACTAGACAAAGGGCCATCATATTTGATCAAGTATAATGTCTAAAAGTAGAGCATAAGGATAAGTGTGAAATTCCACTAATAGATTGGCATTGAAGGGAATCATCATCAAAGGTACATGGGTCAATAAAGGACCCAACCCCAAGATTAGGATGAGCATTGAGGGAGGCATAAGGAGACCTGAGGAAGGAATACATTGTGTTCAAATATGAAGATGAATAAGCAAAGATGAGAATGGAAGTGAGATAGTCAAATGATCCAAGTGGATCCTATAATAATAATTTAAGTGATATTTATAATTCCATGTTCATAACACATGTAGTGACAATTATTGTTCAATGCTCTACATACTTTAGAACCACATTTAGAAGTTCATGTTACTTGTAAGATCATCAATCTATCTTTACATAATGTCGCACACATGTCCATAATAGTGCAACACAAGTTGGGTAGATTGGACATGGCACCTTCCATGAGCACTCTAAACCTAATGTGGTTTCTACCAATGGCTTACTTAGGGTCTCAGACACCTACATGCCACACCACTAAGGTCAACTAACATCGTTCGGTGCCGCAAGGTGCCATTAAGATTGTTGGTTCCATTCCGACTAATGGAAGGTGAAGAGTCACACTCAAAATTTCAATCAGTTTGAATTCCATAACAATTCTTTATGCCTTCGTAACTTTGGATTATATGTATATACATCTGTAATATTAGATAGAAAGTTTATAGTAGGATATAAGTATCCATACATATCCCTCATGAGTATACCATGTAGAAAACATATATTAATATATTTTTTAATCCAGTTTTATTTTTTAGATTCTCGATCTTGTCTAATATTGCTTCCATATATGCATACAACACATCTAAATCCTCATTTAGAGTGTTGTCCCTCGAACCTCTTGGGATCTAGATCACAAATAACATTGGATATCAATAAAGGATATATTAAAGCAATTGAACATTGACCATACTAAAACTTTAGTATCAACTTCCACTTGGTAGTTGCATGAAATAGATGTCACCTTGCCTAGATCCATATATTGGAGTTAAGGGCTTATTCCAACCATGTATATATGCACTCAACTAATTCAAATACATAGAGATGTCTATTGAGTTAGGTAGATGTTGTTGCTATGTATATTAGGTTTAATTTTATGTGAGAACTCTATAATTTTGCACTTGTATTATGTATGAATGAAATATCTATTACATTGTACATTCGTGGATGGATTATGCTTTTGCATTTGATGTGGATTTAATATAATAACATATTATTTTCTTCATTGTTGAGTATTTATTTACATAGAATATTGTTGTTTATGTGTTTAATGATACATAAGGCGTACTAAATCTAAGATGTGGAGTTAGTATACTAACATAATATTTATTTTATTATTGAATATTCGTTTACATATAATATTGTTGTTTATGTGTTTAATGATACACGAGGCTTACTAGATCTAGGATGTGGATTTTTGGTTTGCTTCTTCCTAAATGCATGCATACATAATAGGTTATGATGGAGTATGCATTATTTTCCATTGTTTTAAATACATAAAAATATTAGACTTTGGGATTTTTTACGGTCTTCAAGGGAGACATCGTACAAAGGACACCGTCTTCTTAAAGAGGTTGATGCTCCAACATGTTTGAGGGTTTCGACCAAATACTAGGTTATTAAGAAAATCACACCACCAAAGGTAGTAAAATAATGTTAACATTTTTTATTCTATTTTTTGGCACCTTGTTTTCTTTTTTTCTTTGTGTATTGAAACCATAAAATGGAACTAAGCTTAACATAAGATAACTTAGAAGATTGGTTTCACTAGGTTGCATTACACAAGTCTTATTGAGATTCTCACATCTCACCTTATGTTTATTACCAAAATGTAAACACCGTGGTTATCATCACTATCATTCTATTAAAATAAATAAAATAAAACCATACATAATACATGTTCACTAGATAGAAAAATAATGCCCAACAATAACATAGAAAAATAATACAAGCCAAACCTTTAATGAAACAAGAGGTATAAAATCTTATTGGAGGCTGGGGTATATTGTAGGAAATACACGTACAAGAGCTAGACCTAAAAAGAAAGAAAGAAATATTAAAAAAAAACTTGTGGTATGATGAAGAATGTAAGGGAACACATAGATCACTACAATAACCATACAAGAACACATGAAACATATAAGTATATGAGAAAATAGTGAGGAAGAAGAAAGAAGATTATACAAGAACCAGGAGGAAGGAGATGATATACAAAGGAAAACATGAACCAAAGAGATTTTGGAGAGAGTTGCACAAGGAAAAAATACAAACAAAGAACAACATGACAACAAATTAGTGGCTAGAATATTCAAAACAATTATATGAGTGTGAAAATGAACAAGATATCTCCCACAATCTTGGTGAATTAAGATATTTTTACGACTAAAGACATCATATAAGGGATTACAAAGCTCGCAATGGGTAAAACTCAGGACATAAATAACTTGCAAGCGGAACATATAAAATAGGGAGTAGATATCTTAACACCTCAAATCGAGGGAATTTTCAATGAGGTCATCCAAAATGGCTTCCCAACAAAGTGGGCAACTAGCCTCACCATACCTGCAGATATGTAAATAATCCCTCAAATTATCATACTATCATGGCCAATCCTCTTTTTGTAAAGCTGTCCAAGAGTATGATAGAGCATATAATTATAAATTGGGAAGAGGAAAAATGAACGAGAGTAAAGGGATAATCAGGGTTCAGACCCAAACACTCAACTATTGATCATTGTGTCACGCTTAAACACCTAGTTGAAAAAATGTGAGATAGAAAAGAGGATGCATATTATTACTTTGTAGACTTAAAAAAGACATTTAACAGAGTGTCAAAGAGCAAGTTGTGGAGCAAAACAAGGAGCTAGGAGTCCCAATGCACAACAAAGCATCAATTCACAAATTATATGAGCAAATCAAGCTAAAATCAAAACACATGTATGGTTGTCCGAATGTTTCAAAAGTGATATAGGTGTCAAACAAGGTTGTCCGAATGTTTTAGAAAAGAGGATGCATATTATTACTTTGTAGACTTAAAAAAGACATTTAACAGAGTGTCAAAGAGCAAGTTGTGGAGCAAAACAAGGAGCTAGGAGTCCCAATGCACAACAAAGCATCAATTCACAAATTATATGAGCAAATCAAGCTAAAATCAAAACACATGCATGGTTGTCCGAATGTTTCAGAAGTGATATAGGTGTCAAACAAGGTTGCCCTCTATCCCCAACTTTATTTAGACTATATATTGATAAACTAGAAGATTGTATAAACAATTTTGGAGGGGAAGGGGTCCACTTGGCCAAATATGTGGTGAAACTCCTATTTATGTCGATGACCTAATTCTAATGACAAAGACAATCCAATATCTAATAGAACATCTTTGGGCCTTATAGCTCTTTTGTAAAGAAGTAGGGATGCAGTTGAACATCGATAAAACTAAAATTTATGATTTTATCAATGAAAAGGAAAAAGCAACATCTCAACTTTCAATTTATAGGAGAGTCTCTAGAAGTAGTGTCAGAATACAAATATCTTAGTTAGGACACATGCAAGATGCAAAGGATACAAGTAGGTTGGAAAGCTCTTTGTGCGCTACAAAATAGGTGCATAGATGCTGAGTTATGGGATTGGAAGACCACTAGGGTCCTATTTGGGTTACTTGTTACATCGATGATGTTATATGGTTGCGAGGCATGGGCTAGTGGAACAACAAGTTTGAAATGGAGACAAATAGAAATGATCCAAAAGCAGCTAATCACAAAAAAAATCAGAATCAAGGCTTCAGTTTCCTATGAAATCATCCTTGTTGAAACATGAACTTCTCCATTAGAGGCCACTATTATGACCAAGTTACTTTGTCACCTGAAAAAAATAAAAAACACGAAGACCAACAGGTGGTCTAGGACTGCAAGAGATTAAGAGTTGCATAAAAGGAAAAATACATGGATGAAACAAAACTTCAAATGAATGAGTAGACGCGACATCAACCTAAACAAATGCCCAAATCTCAACAAAGACATAAAAATTTATGCGAATGAAAAGTTTAGAATAGTGATGTGGAGGAAGAAAACAAGCAGGGAACAATAACACTACATCAGAAAGTCCAATTTGACTTATGAACATTGCGAAAAAGTTTATACAGGGGAGGAAATTAAATGGAAGGAAAATATTCTCATTGCTCAATTAAGGGCTAGCTCCCATAGGCTTGGATGTGAAACAGATAGATGGATGTCACCTAAAGAACAATGGGATGAGAGGGTTGGTGTTTTACGCACCACAAGGGCAATCGAAATAGAGGAGCATTTTATACTTGAATGTTTGAGGTAGGCAGAAATTCGAACCAAATATGTAGAAATATTGAAGAAATCATAATAGAAAAGTTGGGAGAGATGTTAACTCAAATTAATGAAAGGAGGAATAACTTTGTAAAAGATATTGTTAGACTCACGAATCTTTAAATAATTGACAAAATCGATAAAATCGACAATTTCATAGACTCTTTAATCTCGTAAACGTAATTAAAACCATTTCATTTCATTCATTTTTCAATTATTATTAATTTATAATGATAAATATGTGTCACTCCTAACCATCCATACAAATTGATTAAAGCCAACCAAACAAAAATAAAAATAAAAATCCACTATCATTCTGCTAATTTATGATTTGTAGGTAGATTAAAAAAACGTAATACACAGAAAAGACAAGTCCGCGAAGAATTAAATGGACAAGAAGCATAATTACGTGTCATACTAGGAAGTGTGGCCAACGTATCTTCCACTACTCAGGTGGCAAATTTACCAAAAATCCCACATTCATGAAAGGTTTAGGATTCCCACTTCTTAATTGAAAACTACCCTGCTCTTTCTTTATATTTTTGCAGCGCATTACGCTTATTTTTGTCCCATGTCCCAACATTTCAATACCTGCACCAACTTCCTGCACCCCAAAAAAAATAAAATATAAAATTACATAACCTAAGGTTTTCCTTCTTCCCCAAATTTATACGAACTTCGACGGCTTTCATTTTCGAATTCATCGATCGGAAGGAAGGGATTTATGACCTGGCTTGATTTTTCTTAAATTCAATCCATTTATTTTCTTACATACATAAACTTTTTTCACGGTCACTTTATCCAAACACGCCTAGCAATATCGAGCAGATTGTAGTGTCTTTATCTGAAGTTCTTGGCTGCACCCGTTTGCTTTGTTTTTGGGATAGATTTAGCTGTTGGGGGAGCTCTCCGATTAGTTGAGCAAGGAGCCAGGAGCACAGGAAGATTAAAGACCAGGTGCCCAAATGCATTTCTCTTCTTCTTCAAATTCACATGTTTCTCACGATTTTTTTCTATTTTCGCTACAAAATCCATGCTGGGTAATATCCTAAATTAATCTTTACTGGAAAATCTGTACCGTGTGCTAAATTTATGGCTTTCACAGTTCAAGTTACCTGTTGGGTAGCAAAATTTTAATGCAGAATACTTGTTGGGTGATCATTCCTGCTATTTCTGATCTTCTTTGTTGCATAATTGAGTGTTGCTCTTCCAGAAGCATCAAAGAAAGAACAGAAGGCGTTAATGCATTAAACACAACATACCGAAAAATAAACACACTCTGCATCCTGCATTGCCCCAAGAATTTATTAGTCTTGGTCTTATTATCCCGATTTTTAATAGCAGTGAGAAGAACCAGTCCCCGAGTATACATTTTGTTAGGAAGGGTATGCATTAGGGTTGAACATGGGTGGAAAAACTATACTAGACATTGCAACGGACACACATTTGTTTTCTCCATTCGCCTTGTCAAACCAAAGTCAGCAGATAGATAATCATATTTACATCACTGAAAATAGGACTGTGGTGCATGTTGCATTACTCTGCACGCTCATATCTATTCTAGGCCTCATTTCAATAGTCCCCTGTCATTAGGTCTGGAGGTCACATGAGCACCATATGGCTGCCAGGCTAGCAAGTACCGGATTGGAGGAAAGTGTTATAAAAGCTTTTCCCTCTTTTGTTTACAGCAAACTGAGACCAGAGTCAAATGTCATGAAAATTATGGTCTGTCATGTGTTTTTTAATCTTAATACATTTTGCACAAGTGGAAAATATAACACACTAATCCCGCCCCATCTTTTCCACCCTAACCCTAAGATCAGGCTGCTCTGCTTTATTTGGTGTAGTCTACTTTAGTTAAGCAGGGTTTCATTAACTCTAAATCTAGTGTTATGTGTCTGCCAATAAATGGCTAATTGCTGGCCATATGGTGGTTAAGATGCTGATGTGTGAGCTATAGGGAAGTGAGGCTCATAAATGAGTCACGTTTGGAAAAAGCAGCAAAACTTACACTGAAACTGCCACCAAAATCATAGCTACATGGAAACCACAGCCAAGTCATAGCTATGCTTGTCGTCTTCTTGACTAAACTTAACTAGTTATTTATTTTATTAAGTAGCCTCTCCCCTATCTTTTTTTTCAAATCTGTATAAAACAATTTTGTAAACTTTTAAGCTATAAAGTTGTAATGTCCCTAATCGGACATTTTTAAACAAATTCGGATTTACCGAAAACCTTAAGGCAGAAATAATAAGATCTAAATTTTATTACAACAAACCCTTGTGGAAAAACACAATAATCTGATTTTCTATTATTAATGACAGTAAACCCTGGAAACAAAATACCCAAATGGTTTGAAAATCATTGATAAACCCTCTGAATATTTAGATTTGATTTCAAAGGTCAGATATACAAGATGGAATCAAATACAACTCAAAACAGATTTTATTTAATTATTTTCCACATCAAAACCACAGAGAAATACCCTTAAGGCTGATTACCACAGTTCCTCCACAAATGACGCTTCAAATGGGAAATTGGGGCCAAAAGATGATCATGAAAACTTGAACCACGAAGATGTGCCCACTGAAATGACACTGACAATTAAATGTGTTTCCAAAGGGTGACGTCAGCCTTAATCAGGGCCTAAATGGGCTCCAAAAGCTGGAACTGATGATGCCCTAGTTGTAATTGCAGTTCTGGACTGAAAATCAGGTATGAAACGTGCTCTAGGTGAACTGGAAACTGAATTTATCTAACTAAAGCACAACTGCAACCCCTGGATGGAGTTACTTTGAGAGATGAGAGGGTTTTCGTCTTCAAACCCGTTTGCAAAGGAGAATTTTCATCCTTTATTGTTGTAGCTGAAGCGATTGCATCAAACATACATGAGAGAGTAATATGAATTTTCAAGATGATCCCTAAAAGAAACCCCAAGTTGCCTTTTATTATTTTCCATTTGCCTTTCCCAAGTGAGGCGCTACACTTTGGGCCTTTTCTTTATTTTTAATAAAGTAACACTTATATTTCTATTTTAGCGTTGACTTTATTTTACATTAAAACTCACATTTTTAATTAAATAATAATAAAACGTTAGTGGCCTTTAATATAACATAAAGTTACTTTTTGGCTTAGTTATATTATTATTTTAAGTATTAAAAAATACTTTTCATTTTAATAATAATAATATTATTAAGTTGCCCAAAAGATTAGAAATGACTGGGCCCAACTTAAATAATATTATTAATTATTCAAATCTAGAAAAGAGGACATAAAAGTTTGCCCTTCCATAATTTGCTTACCCTCAAGCAAATGCAAACCCGAATGCTTCAGTATCACTGAGCCAATATAATAAATCAAGTTGTAATGTCCATAGAGCCTGGATCATGTACTTGTCAAATGAAGCAACCCCTGCCAAAAAGACCATAGGATCCACTATCTCCATAATCCCTATTTTTATGCAATCCATGTAACTTGATCACTTCTTTGAGAAATAATTTGGTTTCCCATTGTTGACTTGCATGAGGCAAGGAATGCAAGCAACTCACAATATGCTCCTCTTTGATGTGACGACCAATGATGCCTTCTTCCCAGAGCTTGAGAACATGCTCGAATTCCCATAAGGCCAAGGGCTGCCTTATGAACTTGCCACCATGTTTTCGTTGTGCCACTCTGTTACCACTATGAACTAAAGAATCTGGAACCTCCCACTGAGCCACATAATCACTTCCTTGAGTTCCAATAGATCGTACAACTGTACTGTAGGCGGAAACCCTTGTGAATTTGTACCACTCAGCTTGTATGGAAGCTGAAATGAAGTTGCAGCAGTCATAGTTCATTCAAAACCTTCACAAAAACAACAGTATGACAGCTGGAGTAATTGCTTTCAGCAGCTCCAATGGTTGAAGCCTGAAATCCTTCACAAATAGCATGATACAAGAAAAATTCCTAGAAGTTTGCAAACTGGGTTATGAATGTGACTGATAACCGTATTCCAAAATCAATAACCTTGAAAATCAGCAGTATAAGAATGGTACAACTGCTGCAATACTGAAAATCCTTCACAAAATTCAGCAATGTCAGTAATATTGAGGTTGGAAACAACCATACAATGACTGAAAATACTTCAATAGCAGCAAGAAACTGAAAATCACTCAATTCTATGACCAAAACCACTTGTATGGCTATAAATGATGTAATGTAGCAGTTGGAAATGGTGATGACATTAACCCTAAAGCTGGAAATTGTGATGACAGCAGTCCTTGATATGTTTCATTTGCAACATAATTGCAATATGCTATCACTACTCTTCCCCTTTATCCCTTGTTTGTAATATTTCGTAAGCATATTTGAATGTGAAACCGTTCCACCAAGCTTATGTTGAGCTACTTTGATATCTATGTGAACTGCCCCTTGAGACAATTTTGTGGTGCTCAAAACTTCCTCAATAGGGAGGATAAATCCAACACAACTCCTTTCTAACTTTTGTTGGTGCTCTTTCTTAATGGCAATTTTAAAAGTGCAAAATCAAACATCATGTAGAGCTTCATGATGTAAGGAATGGTGAAACTATCTTGTAGCATCCCAACTTTTGTGAATGCTCCTTCACACATCCAAGGGTGGCAAACCTGTATGTAGCTTGATTCCAACAACATCATGCCATGCTGATCCAAAATAGAACAAATGCCATCATAATCAAATGTCTCACCTATGGATGAAATCGTGGTTGTCACCAATTGACATTCCATCCATTTAGCCATGACAACTCTTGGAGCTCCATCGATGCCTCGAAGCACTACCACTTTTTCCTTGCATTTCAACTCCATGGTGAACTTTCCAATAGAATGTAACCATTGCATGCTCAATACTATGCCCATCTCTCCTAGTTTGTTGTTACATTGATTATCTTGGACTCCAATTGTTGCTTCCATGCTGCCCCAAGCTATTCTTTTCAACAATTGGTTCGGATCAGACTTTATGATTGCCCATATCAGAATTATAGTGACTGGAAACCATTTTATATCAGCTGCAAACACTTCATTAATGACAATAGGTGAGAAATGCATCTTCACTGAGATATAACAATCATGTATGGCTGCAAATAAAATGTTGGGCAAGCTGGAAATGAGGGGGACAACAGTTCTAAAATTGGAGACAGCTCCCATACTGAACCATGTCTCACCTAGACTCATGAATAGGAATCATTACATACCTTAGGCTAACAACATGCTGTAAATGTTCCAATATACCCTTCTTCAATTTTGACTACAAATGTGGGACTTAGCTCCAAGGAGTGATCTATGAATCTTGAGCATTGATCCTTTGCAACTTCAATAGAATGCACATCATATTCTATATGATTCCTTATGATTTTCCTTTTTATCCAAATGCATGGGATAAAGTATTCACTAGAAAAAGTAATATTAATTTTATTAAAGCCTTTATCCATTTTGTGCCTCAAAAGATCACTCGGATACCATAGGCAAAAATAATTTGGAATTTGAATCAAAGAATCTATATGTTCTATGTTGCAGGTAGTATCCTTCACCTTATCACCCTTTTTAGCGTGCTGTTCATGATGACAAGATTCTTGTAAGGACATAATATGGAGCAATAAATCTGGGATATGGCCATCATACCTTGGGCTGTAATCACAATGTTTATTAATAGTTGCTGATTTGAGCATTTCAGCAAGTTGAAAATCAACATTAGTACCTGGTGAGGCACCTTTAGTCATCCAAAAACTTAGCCTCATATGCTTCTTGACTTGACACATTCTTCTATAGCATGGACTTAATCTCTGGTGGATTGATGAGTGTGTATTGAACCGGAAGATGTTCCTCACTTGTGCATTCATCAAATGATACTTCCCCCATTGACTTCCTCACCATTTTGCTAATACATGCAATAATTAGAAGTCAATAAAACATTCTCTACTATCAAATAATCATTACCTTCAATTTGTATGTTGGGTTCCTTCTATTCAACTGTCATTTCTATTGTTAAGTATGGGTTCAACTTTGCTTCACATTGATTAACTACCTTTTGAACCAATGCATGTGCAACTAGTGAGACTCCCTACTCATCCTTTCTCATATTAGCCAATAAAACTGATAGGAGTGGTTGGAAAATATCATCACCCTCATTCATAATTAAATACATAGTTGTTTGCATTGAGGTAACAACATTTTTTGCATGATTCTCCCTAACAATAGCAAATAAATGTTGGAACATTTTAAGAATAAGATCACCACATTCAACATGTATCATTAGAACACATGATCTAACTTTTGCAGCAATTTCTAAAATTGTAACCCTCTTAGCAAAAGAAGGGCATTTGATTTCATCTAAACATTGGAAACTTTCCACAATCAACTGAAATATTTACCTCATAGTGTTGCTACTGTATGGCCCTTCAGGGGTTGTCATTCTGGTATTTTCACTAATACAAGCAGTAATTACAAGTCTCACATCTAGATTTGGGTGTCTCAAAATCTTGGGCTTGGCCAAATAAGTCATCGATGTATTTACTACCCATAACATAGACTGAAAATCTGATTGTCTTATCATGGACAAACAATTTGCCACTTCCTCCCAAACTTTGAGTAGAACATTTTTTGAATGAGGTGGCTGCTCAATTTTTTTTCCCTACCCTGCAAAGCGTAAATCCCAAATTATCTTTACTCATTAACTCCATGATAAACAAACTATGCATCAAATAGTATCTGCAAAATATTAATTTTTTTCTACAGCTGGCAAGGAAATGGCTCTGATACCACTATAATGTTTCTAATCAGACATTTTAAAATAATTCTAGATTTACCAGAAAATCCTAAGGCGGCAATAATAATATCTAAAATTTATTGCAACAAACCCTTGTGGAAAAACACAATAATATGAATTTCTATTATTTATGACAACAAACCCTTGAAACAAAATACCCAAATGGTTTGAAAATCACTGATAAACCCTTTGAATATTTATATTTGATTTCAAAAGTCAAATATACAAGATGAAATCAAATACAACTTAAAACAAATTTTGTTTATTTATTTTCCACATCAAAACCACAGAGAAATACTCGAAGGCTGATTACCACAGTTCCTCCACAAATGATGCTTTAGATGGGAAGTTGGGGCCAAAAGATGATCATGCAAACTAGAACCATGAAGATCTGCCCATCGGCAATGAAATATGTTTCCAAAGGGTGATGTCAACCCGTAATTAGGTCCTAAATGGGCTCCAAAAGTTGGAACTGATGAAACCCTAGTTGTAATCACAGTTTTGAATTGAAAATCAGGTTTGAAACATGCCCTAGGTGAATTGGAAATTGAATCTTTAACTGAAGCACAACTCCAACCCCTGGATGGAGTTACCCTAGGAGATGAGAGGGTTTTTCGTCCTCAAATCCATTTTCAAAGGAGGGTTTTCATCTTTTATTGTTGTAGCTGAAGCATTTGCATCAAATATACACTGTGTTGTAGGAAACGCCCCCCCATGTTTCCCTTGGAAACATTTCTATTATGGAAACGCTTTGGGTACTCCTCGAAAACGTACCATAAATGCCTGTTTACACCCTGGAAATATATGGTACATTTCCATGATGTACCCGAGCGTTTTTGATAGGAAAAAATAGTTGAAGTCAACAAAAAAGTTAAAAAAATGTAAAACCAAACCGAACTAGACAGTATCTAAATAAAATAAATATTTAAGTACAAGTTTACATTTAGATAGGGACATCTAGTTTTTTATACTTTAAGTTATATTTTATTTATATACTTTTAGGATGTTTGAGAGTGGTTTCGGACCTCTAGGAGCTATAATGTAAATTTTAGGTTTTGGAGGATCCTATTATATTTCAGAGTTAGTCAGATTCTAGGGTTTTAGGGTTCTAGACTTAGCCATATTTCAGGGTTTCAAGATTTCAAGGAGACATCATAGGAGGTATGAAGGCTGCTTGAAGGGATGTAGGTGTGATAGAGTAGTATGAGAACATCTCTCGCAAAGTGCCACAAGTTGATCCCACCCCATTCCCTATGCATCCCTGAAGGCATACACTCCGGGAGATTCAATGCACTGGTGAGCCCCTGTGAGAGAAACTGTCAGTAAATGATAAAGTTGAAAAATAGTGGGAGTGGCATTCATGATTTTGAGGGCAATCTAGATGATTTATTCTAGATTTGAATGCACATTTTGTCTTTGAAGTAATGAATGAATGAATACTATATATTTTTAAGTGTTTTATCTTTTATAGACAAATATTTTCAAACTATGTATTTTCAATTGTTTTACTAAAAAAAATAAGTAATATGCATTATATATATATATATATATATATATATATATAATAAAATGTACGGATGTACCCATGGCATTTCCAAATCAAGGGTTTTGAAAACTGGCGTTTTTGCATTTCCGAAACGTCCCTGTACCCGTACCAGTACCAATACCAAAACATCGAATATACATGAGAGAGTAATATGAATTTTCAAATGTTTCCCAAAGGAAACCCCCAAGCTGCCTTTTATTATTTTCCATTTGCCTTTCCCAGGTGGGGTGCTCGACTTTGGGTCTTTTCTTTATTTTTAATAAAGTAACGCTTATATTTCTATTTTAACGTTAACTCTATTTTACATTAAAAATCCCCTTTTTAATTAAATAATAATAAAGCTTAAGTTGCCCTTAATATAATGTAAAGTTACTTTTGCTAACTTAGTCATATTATTATTTTAAGTATTTAAAAATACGTTTCATTTTAGTACTAATAATATTAAGCTGCCCAAAAGATTAGAAATGACCGGGCCTAACTTAAATAATATTATTAATTATTTTAATTTAGAAAAGGGGACAGTCTTGTGATTTTAGAAAACTTGATGAAAACGACGTGCCAAAAATCACACATAAGCACAAGCATAATATTAGCTACGGAGATCGAGGATGATCATTAATACATTTTCTTCCTTTAAAACATGAGAATCAGGTGTGAACTAATGTATAGAGCACTTTTTGGAATGAGTAGTACTGCCTTTGACAGTTATGAAATCGAAACCATGTAGTTACAACTGTATGCTGCTTTTTCTTCTTAAGAAAAAAAAGGTTATGGTGGCAGGAACATAGTTCTATTATTGTGTATAAGCTTGTATGAACAGTATGTTGTAAATCAGAATTGAGTCTTTTAAGCCATTTTAAATTCTTGTGGAACAAGCGGAGACTGTTTGTTTGATAATCGGATTCATCTTATCTTACTAGCTGATTTGATTGATCTAAGACAGTTTTAATTTTTCTTGTAGTTCAGAAATAATTTCTAATGAATTCTCATATAAATCTTTTGATTTAATCATTCGACAACTTTCTGTAATTTGGTGGATATATACAAAACATTTGACCACATCCTCCCAACTTGTGCCAATCTTGGACATTTAAAATAGGTTATGGAATTTGATTAAAAGATGTTTTGAAGCATATTCTAGTTGGATGTAGTCATAAACACCCTTATTTTTGGTATGTCAATAAATTCACTTTAGAATTACTTGCAAATGATATTGTTGCCTTTTAAATGAACATAAGTACATATATCCAAGTCATCGCTATTGTCTTTTATAAGAAAATATTTCTGATTATCAAACGTTGTTGGGCTGTGCGATTACCTTCCCGATGGCTGTCTTGATTCTCTTTTTTTGATTTTTTCTTGTTTTTGCGCTTAATCTTCTTTATCTGCAGCTTTTTCTGGTCAAGCTCGTCCTTGGTCTGCCTACTGGGTTTGTACTGGTAATTAATGTGCCTTTATCTACCTTTTTGGATGGGGAATCTTTAATAAAGGTCATAAGTCAAAAAACAGAATCTCAAGCATTTGCGAGGTTGTGGTAAATTACTTATTAAGTTTTGATTATCAATGCAACTACATAAGTGCAAATGAAGCTTGGTTGAGATTTTCTTGTCAATTATTTTCTCTTCTTCCTCCCTTTGAAAGAAGTAAGTGCTTGCATTGTCACATGGTTGGGCTGCATGTTGGCATCCACGTATTGGGCCAGCTTTCAGCTCCACCGATGATACTAGCTTTAAATAATGATGTTCCGAGAGTATTAAAATTTTAAAAATGGCACCAAGGTTCTTCCCTTGAGCATACTTCTGATTGTCAAGGTCTTATATTGGGTTATTCTTTAAGGCAAACATTTAGAATCTCTTGCTAACTCTGGTCTTCAGATTAGTAGTTTCCTCTTCTTTTGTTGTTTGGTCTTGCTCATTCTCATCCATTTCAACCATTTGTCCTCTAAAATCTCAAGCATGGGGATCTTCTAAAGAATCTTGTACTAGTGTCGCAGCCACAAGTACATACCAGACATTGACAGCTTAAAAGAATCCATTCATTGCATTTTGAAAAAAATAGCAGCAGTTACTACAGTTAATAATGAGCAGGAAAACACTTACCACAATTATTTCTGATTGGATTTAGGTTCACATCAGTAACAACAATAGCAAAGATTAAATTTATTTCTGATTCCTGTTAGGTTCACATCAATAACTTCCTCTCTACAAAGGTTGTTGTCTTTGCATATGCACATGCAAAATCATGATATGCACATTTCCTGGCAGGGACTAAAGCCGCATGACGGCACTTGTTTATTTTTTTCCAGCACATTACAATTATTTTTGTCCCATGTCCACATAAACATTTCAATACCTGCACAGCCTTCCCTGCAACGCTTCCCACCCCCCTCCAAAAAAAAAAAAAAAAAACCCATCCGAGCCTGGAGGGTTTTGAGAGGTTTTGTGTTTGAATCCTGCAAAGATGTGGCGAAGGATTGCACGACAATTTTCTGCTTCTTCTTCAGTTATAGCGAAACAATCATATCAGAATGGACGGACTTTTTCTAGACTGGCCTCTTCAGATGCCTCAGCGGTATGTGTGAGTAAAACCTTAATAATGGTTTTTGCTGCATTTTGAAATTTGTAGGTTAGTGATGTTTATGCTCGTGCAGGTAGGAGGGCATTCTTCTTACACGATTGTTGATCATACGTATGACGCGGTCGTTGTTGGAGCTGGAGGGGCTGGTTTAAGAGCTGCTATAGGACTTTCTGAGCATGGATTTAATACGGCCTGTATTACCAAGCTTTTTCCCACTCGGTCGCACACCGTTGCAGCACAGGTGCACTATTTTTGTCCCTTGATTTTTTTGTTGTGCTGTCAGTGCCTTAAATTTTATTTCTACCTTTGTGTTTGCGAGGAGGATCATTTAAATTGTTTAACAAGATCATTTAATTTGTTTAACAGGACGACTTCATTTGTTAAATAAGATCATTGCATTTGTTTATTTCTTACAAATAATATTGGATTATGCAACTAATGAAGGCAGCGTGTAATATTTGCAGATAAAATTAATACCATGTTTATATGTATGACCTAGGAGTTTAGATTGTTCTAAAATTTTGAGAAGCAAGTGTTTTTTTTCTGCAAAGAGAATTGTTTAATTTATGCAACAAATGAAGGCAGAAGAAAAATATTTGCAGAGAAAATTAATATTATGTTCATATTTGTGCTCTAGTAGTTTTTATTGCCCTGTTTGTTTTGAATTGAAAGAAACAAGTGTTTTTTGTGCAAAGAGATTATTTAAATATTATTATTATTTTTTTATAAAATATCGAATTATGCTAGAATGAAGGCGGAGGGATTTCTTTGTTAGAGAAAATTAATAATAGGTTCACATCTGTGCTCTGGTAGTGTAGATTGCCCTAAATTTTTGGAGTTGAAAGAAACTTTTTTATTCAGCAAAGAGGGTTATTCTATTTGTTTAATTTTCTAAAATAATATTGGCTTGTGCAACAAATGAAGGTGAAACCGTGGATGGAAATATGTTCAGAGAAAATTAGTATGAGGTTCATGTTTTTGGTATAATAGTTTAGATTGCCCTAAATGTTTTGAATTGAAAGAAATAAGTGTTTATTGTGCAAAGAGAATAATGTAATCAGTTTAAGTTTTTATAAATAATATGGGATTATGCAACAAATGAAGGCGGTGCAAATTTTTTTGCAAAGAAAATCAGTATTAGGTTCATGCTTGTGATCTAGTAGTTTAGGTTACCCCTAGGATACTGATTCGGCACCCCACCCCCACCTGATATGAGTCTTGTCTGTACATGGTATGGGTATGGATCTGGCACACTTGTGGGTTCGTCCGGGATGACCTCGGTATGTATGGGTTCTTCTGCTGAAGAACCTGGTTGTACCTGGGGCAAACCCGGGACAAACCCTCAGTTTTTTGCCTGTTTTAATCTTAATTTTCATAATAAGACTTAAGTAATGGAAAAAAAACACACTTACAAAACCTAAAAGTTGCTAAAAACTCAAAAAGATAACATAAAACAACTCTTGTCTAGAATAATTCTATTTTATATATTTTTGTACAGCCATACCCAAGCTGTAACCGGGGTAAAAAAAAATCGCTGTTCCGGCGAACCCAATATGCCGTACCTGAACCTGTACCCAACTCAAGCCTTGGCTACTTAGGGTTACCCTATAATTTGGAATTGAAAGAACCAGTGTTTATTCTGCAAAGAGGATAATTTAGTTCTGTTTAGTTTTTGTAAATGATATTTTATTACACTATAAATCAAGGTGGGGGGAGTATGTTGGCAGAGAAAAAAATATTCTGCTTAGTTTATTCGCTATTAGTTGAGATTTGCCCTAGATTTTTTGAATCAAAAGAAACAAGTGTTTATTCTTCTAAGAGGATCACTTAATTTGTCTACATTTTTAATATAATAGTGGATTATTCAACAGATGAAGGAGAAGGGAATACATTTGTAGAAAACCAACATTATATCCATATTTGTGCGCTGGTAGTTTAGAGTGTTCTAGATGTATTTGTCCGCTATGGGTACCTGGAGACTAACAGACTGCAATTCTGTTTTTGGGTCTGAGACAGGGGACCATTCCCTGGGCATGTAGCATATATGCTTTTTGGCCCATTTTATCATGGTCATGTTAACACGGGGAACTTGGCCTGGCAGTTCTCAGGTGGGATAGAACCCAGATCTTCATCGTGGTATTTGTTGGAGAGTGCCCTAGATGTGTTGAATTGAAAGAAACCAGTGTTTATTCTGCAAAAAGGATCTTTTTATCTGTTTAAGTTTCAAAAATAATATTGGTTTGTGCAACAAATAAAGGCAGAGGGAAATATTTGCAGAGAAATCCAAATTAATGTTTATATTGTTTTTTCTAGTAGTTTAGATTGCCCTGGATTTTTTGATTGGAAGACTTCCACAACTGAAAGAAGGAAGTATATATTCTTCATTTGTTCGATTTTTTTTTAATTTTTGGCACTGGTCATGGGTCAATCTTGCAGAAAACTGGTCTCTGTATTTGCTTTCTCTGCAATCATCCAGATTTTGCAGGTTGGTGCTTTATAGGTGCAAGTTATTTGCTTGGAAAACGTTTGGTGTTTTTGTTATTTTGTTGTGGTCAGATTCTTTTCCTTACATATTATTAAGGTCCGGTTTGTAGTTTGATACCTAATTAATTCTGAGTTTTGATCTACTCAATTTTTTTTGAAGATAATTCTGGTAAATTTGAATGCATTCTTCAAAGATGCAGTAAAATGCATACTCTATTGATGCAACTGTATTTTAAAAAACCGTTAAGCATTTGAACCTTATAACTATACTAAAAAGCTTGTTTAGTTGCACTATACCTCACCAACTCATAGAGTCGTATGATTTAATTACATCAATGCAAATGCAGGGTGGAATCAATGCAGCTTTGGGAAATATGACTGAAGATGATTGGAGATGGCATATGTATGATACAGTAAAGGGAAGTGATTGGCTGGGTAATTACTTATTTCTTTGCTTTCAGGATCCTTCTCTTTCTTTATGCTCTTAGATCAACTATAAAAGTTGAATTTACTGTTGTTTATTATTTTTATAAGTGCTTGTGACGAGAAGCTAAGCATTATTATCTAAATTGTTCTGAATTAGGAGATAAATTATGAGTGGTTCGAGTTAAAAATATGAGATCGAATGTGAATAGTGTTGCACTTGTGAATGCAGGCGATCAAGATGCTATTCAATATATGTGCAGGGAGGCTCCAAAGGCTGTTATTGAGCTGGAAAATTATGGACTTCCATTTTCAAGAACTGAAGATGGAAGGATCTACCAGCGTGCATTTGGAGGTCAAAGTCTGGATTTTGGAAAAGGTCTGTTTGCAGTTCTCTGTGAATTGAGGTTCAGTTTATGTCATTGCAGATAGACTACATTTAATTTGCATGTTATTTCAATGCATAATTACTGGGAGTCCTTGGTGTTTTTCTGTTTGATATCAATCATATGACATGGCCCATGATGCAGGTGGACAAGCATATCGCTGTGCTTGTGCTGCGGACCGAACCGGTCATGCTCTATTGCATACACTTTATGGGCAGGCAATGAAGCATAATACTCAATTCTTTGTGGAATACTTTGCACTGGATCTTATCATGGATGATGATGGTGAGCCTTGTATTAACGTTTTTGACTCTTGTATCTCTCTTTTGGATAAGAAACTAGATGCAATAATTGTTGCCAAGCTTAGTACACTTAAGGTCCTTTACAGGATTAATTAAATTTAATTTTATCACCACCCTTGCATCATTTCAGATCTGATTTTCAGCAGTTCTTCTCTGTGATAGTTGACAAGAAACTGTTTCCTGATGCTTATTGCTTCTTTTCTACGTTGCTGATACGGATATGGGTATGAGTATCAGATACGGGGATACAGCTGTACAAAAATATATATAAAAAATTAAAAATATAAAAATATAGTCATATAAGCAAAATTAACCACATACTATGCATAGAGGAAACAAAATAAAAAATAAAAACGTAAAATAAAATAAAAACAAAACAAAACATAATTAAACATTAGGATTTAATGACAAATTAAAAATAAACAATAAATAATAAAAAATAAAATAAAAAATATTTAAAATATAATTATAAAAAATAAAAATCTTAATTTTAAAAAAGAAAAAAGAAAATTATAAAATAAAAACAAAACATAAAATAAAAATAAATTAAAAATAACAAAATAAAAAATAAAAACGTAAAGTAAAATAAAAACAAAACATAGTTAAATATTACCGGCATCCAAAACCGGCGTCATCTAGCTATCTCCTGCCATCCGTGTCCAAATCTGGGGTCATCCAGCTCTGTCCCCTGCCGTCCGTGTCCAAGACACTGCAGTCTGCACGAAGGTCATGGATGCGTTTTACCCTCTTATGCTATCTGTCGACATTGATTTTAGGGTTTTTTTCTGCCGCAATTTTTGGCCCGCTCCCCCGCACTCCTCCTGTGCTCCGTAGCCGTCGCCGTATCGCTACGTGCTCCTGGGACCTACAGGTGACATATCTGGAAATGTAGCTTTTTTTCCTACAATTAATTTTAATAGTGCAATACTATTTTTTGGTTTGGTATTGTGTTTGGATACTTCCATTCAGATCCTTTTCTTTTTAAGGATAAACGTAGAATTGCACCTCTTGCAGGCATAAACCTACTTCTCATGTTGTGGACATAAGCAGGTTAACTGGAGATTATTCTAGGTCATTAGTCTATCAAATAAATATAATGATGCTTATTACAATGGAAATTGCATATTCCCCACTCCATTCTTCTTCTAGTCACTGCATGATGCTTCGATATGTTGACGTGACTTCTGAATATCAGTTCCAGACTCCATTAGAAATGTGAAAGATTTGTATAACAAATGTTGTGTGTTATGAATCTTCTTGTCAGTTCTATCATAAGGATTCTAATATCGTACAATCAGAAAAATGAATTTCAGTTAACATAAAACTATTTAATGCACAGGGCTTGGCAAAGTTTGGTTTACTCCTGAACTTTGTCATGAGGTCAAAACCGAGCAGTAGAAAATTTGAACAATACGTAAGGTAAATGGAAAGAATTTCTCTCGTGGTCTTCCACAAAGGATGTCTCATATGCCAACTTGGCATCTGGCTTGGCTGTGACCTACAAAACAACCTTCTTCCTGGTAGGTACATCCAAGCACAATAAACTTAATGGTTGGACCTAGAATGACAGTTAGCTCTGGTCAGCCATGCAAATGGTCTTCACGAAACACCAAGTCAACATTGTGAGCAGAAAGCCGTGCCATACAAGGTATGAAAAAGGCTGCAAGGTGTTAAGAGTTACAAGTGCTTTGCCAGATGAACTGCATGTATGTTCCAGGTAATACACGGGCATGCAGGGACATCTGATGCAAGCAAGGATTAAAGCTGCTAACCTGAAAGCATAGGAATTTATGAAAAGCTAACTTGAAGAGAGATGGCGCAAGCATACTCATCTTGCAGGCTAGGACAGAGCCACAGGACAAATTAACTGCAATCAAAACAAATTTGGTGGATGAACACCATGGTAACCCAAGCGTATTATTCCCCTCATAAAAGTCTTTCATACATTTAGAGCTCCACCTAAGGGCCAAATAATGTTTCCTGGGTATCTGCATCACAAATCAATCTGATCGAGAACTTCAATCCTCAGTCTCTTAGGGACAAGGGCAAGGATTAGAGAGATTAAAAAATGAGTAAACTTTGTAGATGGGGTTTGTTCTCTATGCAATAACATAAAAACTAGTGGCAATTGCTACCAATGTGGGCTTGACGTATCTGCAAATTGCAACCTGTCAATTTGTTCTCCATCCTAAAGAGAATATAAAGATTCCCAATAAACTCCACAAAAAGTGATCTCCTTCCTATTTACTTGACAAATAGGGGAAATCCATGGAAAGCCACAGCAAACGAGGCCATAATTGGCCTTGCAAAACTTAAGAGAACCTTCCATATGATGATACCCTGGTTCCTGCTCCCTAACCTGTGCCTTATTCTTAGAACCCAAGCAGCTAAACAACATCAAACAAATTAAGACTACATACCATTTGTAATGTACATTGCAAGAACTATAAAAAAATATATAAAAAGCTTTTGTCTAATGCGAATTCTATGCGGGTTTTACTGGATACCTTGTGAAGCCCTAGGGTGACCCTAAGACCTTTATAAAAACTTAATGAAATTAGAGACACTTTCATAATAAGGGTATTACACCATTATAAAGTCCGTATCCGGACATTTTTGACATTATATAATATGCTTATGTATGAGTAAAGAATGAGAGCATAATACTTCATTAAGGTGTCCAATATCCTATTGTTGAATTGGAGCCTTGAAGCCATCCCATATGGGGTATCAAGTTTGTATAGCTGTGCTCTCAAATGGGGTACTTTGTGGCTGACTTGAAGTCATGAAGAACTAACAAGGATAAATACTACAATTTGGGGGGGGTGCATTTGCGCACATATTTTCATCAGTTTCTCTTTCTCAGAAGTGTAACCTATCTTCTTTGTATTACAAAGAAAAAGTGCACCTATCTCTGTGTTATGATCCATGAGGCAATACCTCCAGATTTCCTTCACTCCACAGTATCGTTTCTTCAGTAGACCACAATGAGTTGGTTTACACAAAATTGATCTTTATTCTTGGGGTTTATTCCCGTAACATTAAACTTCGATTGGAGATGTATGAGGATAAGTGAGACAATTTGCTTTGTCAAGCTATCGAAATGGTTCTCATAAAACTCTGGACCAACATTGCGAGCAGAAAGGATGCTTGCCATGCAGGTATGAAAAAGGCTGCAAGATGATACCAGGTACAATGGATTGGATTGGTGAATTCAGTGTGTGCGCAAGGTAATAATTGGACATGCAGGGCCATCTTATGCAAGCAAGACTGTGAACTTTTAACCTGGAAACTTCTAGGTTCAAAGAAAACTAACCCGAGAGAGAGATGTCACAAGCATGCTCATCATGTCGGGTAGGACAGAGGCCTCTAAGCGTATGACTATGAACCACAAGCAAACAAACCTGGTTGCTAACCACCACAGAAACCTGCACTTAGTTATGACTCTTTAGCTAATCTGTGCCATACACAGGTTAACCTAAGGACCTTGGAATGCCTCTTGTATATCTGCATTGCAAATAAACCTTTCACCAAGGGCGTTATCTTTCGCATGCTTAGGGACAAGGTCATTAAATAAATGACAGTAAACTTGGAAATAGGGTGTGATCTTCCTGCAAAAATCTGTAGCCGGCTTAAAAATCTGTAAATACTAAGAGTTAAATGGCTGTTGCTGCCAATGATGGCTTCATTCATTTGCAATCCATAAACTTGTTTTCTATCATCTGGAGAAGGTGGACGCCCCTGAGGAACCCACAAACACTGATCTTTCTCCCTTTATTTAACATCCAGAGAGAGCCTTGAAAAGTCACAAGTGAATTAAGAGAAACTCCAATATTACAATCAACTGGTTCCTGCTCTGACACGCCCCTTTCTGTTATGGGCCAAGGACTGTAAATTAGATGAACTATACATCGTTGGTATTTACATTGCAATAGCTGTTGGAAGTTATATCACAAGCCTATGTTTAATATGAAAATTTCTGAGTCTGAGGGTCACATAGGCCAGCTTGTGAAGTCTTATAGTGTCATTCTAAATCTTTTATGAAACTAAATGTCTCACTCCAAAGCCAAGTCTACAGTCCTTGCTCTCCACCACTATTACCTGAATGAAAGATCTAAATTTTTGAAACCTTTGCCGGGCAAAGGGATTGGCTTTTTGTGGGGTAGAGGAAAAACCACCATCCATGTAAAACTGTATTTTGTATGTTGGATCCCTAACACTAATAATGTGCTACTTTGACATTAAACATGATTTGGTTGCATTTGATTGAATCTTTGATTAATTTGGTTCAATTTTTCAAACATTGAGTATTGATTCCTAAGACTGTCCACTAGCTTGTGGATTATTGATTCTTTTTAAATTCTTGTATTGGTTTTCTTGCATTTTACATGTAGTGTTTATGTTCCGTGTTTTTGACTGGTGGCTGTAGGTGCCTGTCGAGGGGTGCTTGCTCTGAACATGGAAGATGGTACAATACATCGTTTTCGTGCCCATTCCACAATTTTAGCCACAGGGGTAAGGGTTTTTTTAGTGAGTTAAACTTGTGTATGGTCACTATTGAAGTATCAATTTCATAAATAATGCCCCGTATGCATGGCTGTATAATTATATGTATGACACTTCCTGCAGGGCTATGGCCGAACTTATTTCTCTGCAACATCAGCTCATACATGTACTGGAGATGGCAGTGGTATGGTTGCACGTGCTGGGCTGCCTCTACAGGTCAATACCTTTCTTTATTGAGTCCTTGTGAAAAGTGGTTATTTCTGAATCCACCATTTCTGGCTATGCTCATGGTGTTCTCCATTTGTTTAGGATCTTGAATTTGTCCAGTTCCATCCTACAGGCATATATGGTGCAGGATGCCTTATTACCGAAGGTACAAGTTTCCTCATTCAAGTAAATTAGTTTGCAGGCTTCATTCATATTTACGTACAAATGACAGCCGAGTAAATATAGAGCTTATTAGTTTCAAGTTTTCATCAACAAAAAGTATTCTCCTTATAGCTTATCAGTTTCTTTGTTGATAAAAATATTTTGGCTTGTGTGGTTCTTTTTGCTTGGTGAATCTTGGGTGAGGTTATGGGTCTCCATCAATAGGGTGTGTTGGTTATGCTTGGAACACATTCTTAAGATTTGTTCACAAGCTGTCTCCCCTTATGTTCACTGGATTTATGGGCTGCGTTATCGTGGTGGGAGGATTTGCAATGGGTCGTACGAGTGTCTTCCATTACCATTACACCACAAACCCTTGGACACCTTGTGTAGTTTATAGATTCTGGAAAACTATGGGAAATAATAAATTGTTTTCGTAGTGGTAATTTAGTCTCGTTAGTGCCAAAGTATACAGAAGAAAAGAGTTGGGTTGTAAAGATTTAAAAAAATTGCATCTTGAAGATGAGAGTCATTGCTTGTGCCTTTTATCATGTGCCACTGAGAGAATACATCAACTTGATGATAATTGGATCCAATGATTCTTGTGCAGTATTCAATTTATGGTTCTGATTGAGCAAAAATGCAGGGTCTCGTGGTGAAGGAGGAATTTTGCGTAATAGTGAAGGCGAGAGATTTATGGAGAGATATGCTCCAACTGCGAAGGATCTGGCTTCTAGAGATGTTGTGTCCAGATCCATGACCATGGAAATTCGTGAAGGCCGCGGTGTTGGTATGCCCATACAAATATTTTTTGCCCTACCTGGTTGAAACCAAAAAAGACTCTAGGTGTATGAAAAATTTGTTTAGTCTTCTATCAAGGTTCTGTTTCTTGTTTTGGTTATTGGTTTCTCATTAAAAGTCAATTTCAGATGCTCATATCTAACCTCGGGATGTCGATGCAAGGTTTTCTATAACTTATAAAGAAAGGTTCCTTTACAAGGAAAAGCTTTCCTGTGTGTTACTTATATTTTGATTGTTCTCTTGCTGATAACTGAAACATTTTCTAGAATTGAGCTGCTAATTCCATTTCTTTGTTGTAGGACCCTTGAAGGACCATATATATCTCCATTTAAATCACCTACCTCCAGAGGTCTTGAAAGAGAGGCTTCCTGGCATCTCAGAAACTGCAGCAATCTTTGCAGGGGTCGATGTTACCAAAGAGCCAATACCTGTCTTGCCAACTGTCCACTATAATATGGGTGGCATTCCAACAAATTACCGTGGGGAGGTAATAGTGGTTACTGAGAAAGCGTATATTAATCAAAATAGCTACGGATGGCTATTCTCTCACTGTTACCATCAAACTTGACTATTGAATACAGAAATTAATATGCACATGCATTTGGATTGAAAAATGTTCTATTTGATCAGTTCAAAAAAAAGTAGGTACATCAGTTTGTGGTGGTCACGTTTCTGATATGTCTTTGTAGGCATTAAATATCAAAGGAGATAACCCAGATTCTGTAGTGCCTGGGCTAATGGCTGCTGGAGAGGCAGCATGTGCATCAGTTCATGGTGCTAATCGACTTGGTGCTAACTCCCTTCTTGACATTGTAGTCTTTGGTCGAGCATGTGGCAACACGGTTGCTGATCTATATAAACCTGGTATGTTCTTGGTATCCTGTATATAAGGCTGGCAGGGGTTGGTTGGCAGTTTTTGCCATAACATGTTTCTGATAAATTGTGGGCGTCTACAGCTCTTGCAGATTTGTCTTGTATACCTATTTATGGATGCCCAAAATAAAGCAAATATAACTGTATTGAAATACAACTTTTTTCTATTTTAAACTAGCTTTTATCAGAATTCTATTTTCATGTCAGAGCATCCAGTTGCTTGGTTTTATTATTTCAAATTCGTAATCTTCAAAATCATTGCTACAGAAAATTTAGGATATGGAAATTTAATCAATTTCCTCCACTTTTTCCTTTTTTTGATTGTTTATTTTGCATGGATACTGCCACTATTTTAATTCTTTTCAAACTTCTGAAAATTTGGAAGTACAGATTTTTCAAAATATCATGGGAGTGCTAGCTGTTACTAGTCATTTTCTTCCTCCTGGCCCATTCTTGTTATGAAACTAAGAACTGAAAATGTGCGGTTTGCTTTCCTTAATCACTAGTGATATCTGATGGCTAATCTAATTGCAAGTCTTGTAATGTAAGATCTCTCTTGTTAGGAACCAGAAAAACGGCCCAAATTTCTTTTTGCGACTGTTGCCTTTCATCATGACAAAAAGAATGTTAACTAATTACAATTTCCACCCTTAAATGAATCTCTAACATGATTCATTTAACTCATGTTTGGGCATTAGTCAATCTTTTTGAGTCCTTGGGGTTATGGCCCATGACTCTCAATCCCTTAACCTGACAGAAGTTTGTTAAGTTACCTCATGACCTCACAAGCTTTCACTAACAGTGTACTCTATTCCCTCAAACCACCATTCTTGGTTTCTGAATCTAAGGGACCTGCTGAGTAGCTTTACCAATTAGGTTTCTAGGGTTATTCATTATCTTGATTTAACCCTCAAAGGTCTTCCTTCATTGAAGCCATCCCACAACGATACAATTGTCTTATATATCTATTCAAGGGGTGAACTTACTAGTCATTCATCTAAGCCATCAAATGCATTTATTCCAGATCATGTTGCTAGGTAGAAACAAGATGCAAAAGCCACCTTCGTAAAATATCATACTTGACGTTCTTCCTGAGACAGAATTCCCATGACAGCCATCTATTATAATGTTTCAAGGTAAGCTCAAGTGATTCTTCATGATCTAGGTACGGGGCAGGTTCCAACATAACATTCAATACTACTTACCACATGTCAGCACAATCATTCAATACCACACTTAACCCCGAGGCCTAGTTACTGCAAATCAGGGCATGCTCTCAGTGTGGAGAATACATGGTTAGCAACCTCGAGGTTCTAACATCACCCTAGTAGGTAAGGCCCATAATGCAGCCCTAGTTACACAACACAGATTCACATACTTAACTCAGATCCTTACGTACAACTTCATAATTATTCTTAGGGAGGATCTGGTACAGATCACATGATTAAACCCTCAGGTTTAGACCTTAGTTCGTCTAGAATATCAGTCTTCTTTTATCAGGTTGAAGTTAAAGTTACGCATTGTTTAGGGGTACAGGGCATTCCCCTATATTCCACCTGAGATGGTACAACTTTTATAATCCACTGGTATGGTTGGCTTTCAAGAGCGACTGAACCACATTGCAGGGAATGGCCATGGTTTCAAAACAGAACATGACTCATTCATTAGCTAAGTTGCGCATATGAACAGTATTCAGGTACTTAGGACAGTTAATTCTCAAACCTTAGCCTACTGCCTTATAGGAACAACATCTCATCCAACTATAAAACTAGGATGGACTGCCAATCTTCATTACATCCTCCTATGTCACCAGGAAGTTGCAACATAAATTGTTAACCAAGCTTATTAAACTGAAGAACTGGTGCCTACAGGGTCTAGATCTACAATTTGTGCCATTACAGGTTTTCAATCATAATCTATCACCCAAGGGCCAGATGGTAACCTAGCCCAAGAAAAGGTATGAGCTTAATAGGGTTAGATGCCTAGATACAAACGTACATAGAGAGAAGAGTTTAAGCAGAGGCTGAGCATGCCAAGATTCCACATTAACTCAATCCTTTTAAATCCATAAGAGATGGAGTAGGGATCCATTCTTTTTTGCAATTGCTAGTGCTTGGAACATTAATTGGCTACAAGCTGACGAAGTTCTACCGACCAGCAACAAGAAGGCAGATCATGGCATAAGGATGCAAGCATAGCTACAGCTGGTCTGCTCATGAGGTCTCACCCAAAATATCTGCAGGCCATTGCGGAACCTAACCTTAAAACATTTGCAAAGGACCATCCAATACCCTTGGAATAACACTTTGCAACTGAGTTGCAAAGTATGGTTACTCTTACACACTAACTGACATACCAACAGTGTATAAATCAAGGAAACATACACAGGTTACCTTCATTTGGCAGGTCTTAAGCTAAGATCAAAACAGGGGTTCCACACAAGGTTTGTCTTTACAGTACTGCAAAATAAGATGTTAACTTCATGCAAGAGACCACTGTCCATCTTTGGTTTTCCTCTCAAAATATGCCACAATCCACTGGCAGGTACAGTATTAGTGAATTCAAGATTTATGCAAGGAGATCAGAAGAACTGAATGGTGATCACTTGGCACCTGAAGGCCAATTCATTAGAGAACTACACAATAAGAACAAAGGATAGAAGTATAACCAGTCCTTGTCAATGGATCAGAATATGAACAGCAAGATCCATCTCTAATCAAAACAAAGCAGAGTATAACTCAGTAAAGGTGAGTATGGTCAGCATCACCTATCATACATAACCTTCCCCAAGGTCTTCCTGATTGGATCAGGTGCAGTTATAACTCCTTAGGCATGTTTTTGGCTCAAATAGAAGAAGAGTTTAAAGTGCATGATGTTGCTTGTCAATCACAGCACCTAGGAGAGCTCAGTTAGTACAGGGATGCCTCATTTTCAGTCTAAGGTTAAAACAGATCATGACAACTCAGCCAAGGAGCAATATCAAGTATTTAGGGTATAACATTATTCAGTGGACAACAAGTGCATAGACTGCTAGGGTATTTGTCTCAGCAGTATCCTTAGTTCTTTCCTAATGCCTTGCTTCCTAGGTAAACACTTATGGACATACACATATCTCTACAAATCTGATCAACAACTTCTAACAATCGAGCTATCTTAAAGACAGTATACCAATACTTCATAGAAGATCATAAGTATTGAGCTAGTAAGGGCTAAATGTATTAAATGCTTGTATCTCTGTACTCTTCTATCAGCACATTTGCCAGAGTTTACAAAAGAGATTTCACATCATATGTCAATCATGGAACACAGTCAAGATAAGAGCATTCAAAAGGATATTGAACATACATTTTAAACACCTACAGACATGCCCTGCCTCTGAATAGGAAAAGGGAAGATACATCAGTCATTCACCTAGGATCTCTGCCATAAATAAAAGAGGAATTCAAAGTTCTGCTAAGGGTTCTTTTATTGGTCTGAGATTAAATACCACCTAGAGATGGATCTTCTAAGTTTCCACCTTGTTTAAGGTTTTCCCCGAGTAGTCAATGAATCTCACATTTATACATTTATTCAACAACATATAAAGAGAGTTTATACATAAAGTATACAACATGCCCAAATCATGAGGGTTTTGAAACAATAACCAGCCAAGCAACCTTTAATAACAGAGATACCATGTATAGAAACAGACCCTAATCATGAGGTCTAGGGGCAGGCATATACAGGAACCACACATACCAAACTATCCCCCATCCAATCCATCCTGGGCAGAACTGATACTACATGACATTCTACCTGATGATTAAGTTCGAAATTGGTTAACATTCTTTAGCATTTTATATACAGCCATATAGACCCAAGAGTGTTTTCTAATGCTATCTATCCCAACTCAAATATATGATCAAGTCATTTCAGGGTTGGACGGAAACTCAGCAGTTCTCAAATCATATTTGGACATCCCATCCCTGTTCAAACCTTATTGTAGCAAAAAACATGATTTAAGAAGTACACTTCATATTTCCAGTAAGGCACTAATAGCCTTGATACAAGTCAAAAATCAGCATAACAGAATAGTATATATTTTCAAGCCAACCCAAGGTTATCTTGCTTCATAGAGTCCTCCTAACTGGCAGATCTATTCAATTTTTTCCCTCAGGATGTACAGGGCTCAAACTCTTATTACATGGCAATTCATCTTGATGCTTATAATATATCAGGCTGGATCATTAATGTTCCCAGACAACTAAAAGCAGAGTATGTTGAATATAGCAGTCCAAGAGCAAAGCAGTGTACGTCTAATAAGCTATTACAGAATGCTATTAGAACAAGAGTATGATAGAGATTACTCATGTTCATATCAATCATCAACATATTACATTACTCAAATGCAACAAAAACCACAAAGCTTTGTTAAGAAGCTAGTGTGTACGAGGATTCTCAGCAATGTACTGAAATAATGCCCAACAAAAGGCTTCCTGCCCATACAAGGCTGAAAAGAATAAACTTAACATTGAATCCTATTACAAGATCCAGAGAATCAGTAATTCCTTTATTTTGCAAGAGTATGAACTTGAAAAACCAAACCCCTGTAAGTCCCGAACCTGCACTTTTGGCATAATCAACATGTACATGGGTCAACAAATAGCTGGCAATGTCATTCCTTTGCAAACGTTGGAACTTTCATGAACAAAAGATTGATTCTTTGCAAACCCTCATAAAAACCATCAGAGATAAGGTTATGCAATAATAAAGCACCCAAAGTGATATTTTCACAAATATGATCATCCTAGAATTCCAAGGAAGTACTTTCAGCCAAACATAGTTACTACCAAGATTCATGCATGAGTTAAAAAAAAAACAATAAGCAGAGACCGATATCACAATAGGAAGATCATTCACTGTAACTCACCTATCCACAACGTAGATTGTTCAAAGTTCAGAAAACACTTCATACAACATACAATATGCATATATAACATTATGCATATGCTGGTGTATATGCATAAGAATGTATACAATGTATAAAATCAATAATACCAACAAGGAAGAATCATACCCCTTTTCCACATTCCATACTAGGGTTTTAGAGAAAGAGTTCAAAACAAGTATCAATTGCCATACAAGTTATAGATCTAGATAAAGGAAAGACATACCTGAAAGGACTGTATCAAACCTGGTGGTTCAGCATTAGGGTTGCTCGTCCCTCTTGTTTTCTTTTGCTGCCATCTCTCCACCCTTTATCCAACATGCTCTCTTATCTAGAGCAGGTTTTCTAGGGTTTTCACAACCTAATTCTAAGAATAGAAATCGTCATAACCTCATAACATGATTTCAGGCTTTTCATCCTTCCAATGTTACAAAGACTAAATCTTCTTGCTACTGTGTCTGGTAAACAAACATTAATGGCAGAGTGACAGTAGGGTATCTGAGGTTTGTGTGTCAAGTTGAATGTGGTCTCCATTTCCTCTCAATCTTCTGCCTTCCTAAAACCCTTGCTAGGTCAAAACCCTAGCTCTTCCAAAGACCAAGTCCACAATGAAAAAGCTTCAAAATAATGACAACAAGGATTTTGAAATGATTTACAAATTCAACATGTACTGTCTTAGAGTCCAAGCCAAGTTGTTTTATGCCCGTAGACTTTGTTGAAGCACATAATGAACATATAGTTTTATAAACCAACATTATCAATAATCAATGGTCATGGTTATATGGCCTCCTATAACATAATTTCATTTATATCTTTGGTAACAAATAGTTTCACGAGTTCACAAGTAAAGTACAATCAATGCCCAAAATTTGACTTTGATTATCAATAACAATATTGCTCTTGCCCCGAAGTCAAACCCCAACCATAAGGTCAAGCAAGTTAAGCACTAAGGGTTAATCCACTTTTATGGATTATTATAAATGATGATAATAATTTATTATAATAATAAATATCTCACATTGATTAACGACTTTGCCTTCTCCTTCGTGTGACAATCTCTTTTGATGGTCAATTAGATGTCAAGTTATGAGTTGTCACAATGGGATGTGACATGTTGTTATGATGGGTGATACGAGTAAAATTTTCAGATGTTCCCATTGGTATCCATTATTATCAATTGCATCATCACTATTCCAATAGTTGGATGTAACTTGCTAGTTACTCTTGACACATGGCTTATCACCTGCAGGTACAGAGACCTTGGAGCATCTTACTACAAAGGCCCAAAAAATAATTTGGGGTATGCAAGCTCTTGCATCCTAGGATAGGCTACTTACACATGAATGCCTTATATTATTCCATGTAGACCTTTATTAATCCACAAGATTAAAAGATAAATCACTGGTTCAGTCCTAGTACGGGCATGAGTACCATAGTAACATTACACTTACACAGCAACATCACGACAAACTGAAAGTGTAAATGAAATTTAATTACATGGGTTTAAAACGGGAAAAGCACGGCAACTTAAAAGATGCTAAAATACTAAAAAACACACGAATAAATTGCAAATGTTATTTCATGCCAAATAGAGTGCTTAGAAAGATAAATGAGTTTGAAACTTCAATTATAAGACATAAAAATTCAAGGTTGCCAATTACTCTCGAGTTGTCATTAAGTATCAAATTTTCAGTCTTAGAGTACATATTGTTATAGGCTCCTTACTCATAAGTCATATACAAAACAAAATTAGAGGTTACAAAATTCAAATAGCCTTCAAGGAAGCCATGACTAGACATGTTGCATTTAAAGTCATTTGGTCCAAATGAGCATGGTCGCGATCATCCAAAATCTCATTTAGGATATCCAAATCCTCTTCATTTAATGTAGGCTCCTCCTTGGCGCTGATCCATTCCGAATTAGGATCAATCTCATCTATTAAAATGTAAAAAAGAGAAAACCCTAACCCTAACCATATGCCTAAGGAGCAATGTTGAATGTGTGCCGCCATGCCTAGTTTGCTGATCACAAAATGTCTGGTTTGCTTTTTGCAATCACCCGGGAAAGTCAGAAAATTTGTTTTCTTGCTGCTTGAAAGTGAAAAAATGACCCAAAAAATCAATTTTGAGGTTTTTATAGGTAAAACCCCACAGCCATTTAAAAAAAAACCACAGGTTTTTTCAATTACACATGGTTTTTTCATAAAAATCTGTTTAATGCTGGTTTGACCCTTTTCTTAAACGTAGGTACCCGCGTGTAACTCCCGTTTTCTATTACTATGATGTGTACAATGAATCAGGTATGACAATATGACTATGTTTTTATGCCCCCAATATGGCTTGGGTATGACAAGACAAAGAAATATAAAGTATTAAGAATATAAATATTCTAGCCTAATAAATAGGAATTAACCACATAATGTAAATAGAATAAACAAAACAACCACAAAACACTATTCATAAATTGGTAATGATAACTAAGTGCCAAGTCATGATAAATATCAATTATTAAATCAAAATTAGAAATCATCATTCTATTGCTCTCCATAGAGAGCATCAACATCATCATCATGTGGTGCATTAGAACCACGAGCAGTAGCATTGTACATTCTCACTAGCTACATAATGCTGAGTAATGAAAGGTGGGCAATGGAAGCATCCAAGTTAGCATGCTCTAGCTCTGCATCCTAATGCTTCATTGCTTCTTTCTTGTACTCCGCCTGCTTATGTAATCAAAGGTGCAATTTGGAATGCATGTATGCCAACTCCTTCACCTCTTTTGCTGCCAGCCGGTTGTGCTTAATTGAGTGGTTCTGCTTGAGGAAGATGAATTTGCAACCTATTTGGGAAAATCAATGCAAAATCAAAACTAGTAGAAGTAAAAACTAAACTTAAAATGAAAAGAGAGTTAAAAACATAGTCCTTAGATGAGGGTGATGGGGACGAGTCTTAGAGATGGGGGCACCAATTTTCAAACATTTGGTATGGGGGTACTTGGAGATGACAAAATAAATAAAATAAAAATATTTATTTATTTAAATTTCTGAAAATTAAATACATCAAATTTAGTGAACTGATATGTCTCAATCGCTTTGTATTCTTTATTTCTGGGTGCAAATGGAGAACAATGAGGTGAATGGAGCTGCTGTAGAATTTTTTATTATTCGACCTCACATTTATGTTTTGAAGTTTAAATATTTAGGATTAATTTTTCTTTTTTTTATATGCAGGCAAGGGGGTACTTGGAGATGACAAAAAAATAAAATATAAATATTTATTTATTTAAATTTATGAAAATTAAATACATCAATTTCAGTGCATTGATATGTCTCATTCGCTCTGTATTCTTTATTTCTGGGTGCAAACAGAGAAAAATAAAGTGAATGGAGCTGCTGTAGAATTTTTTATTATTCAACTTCATATTTATGTTCTAAAGTCTAAATATTTAATTTAAAATACACACACACACACACACACACACACACACACACACACACATATTTTAATTTGGAGGCAGTAGATACGAAATTTTCAGAGACACTTGTAGGAGTTGCTGGACACTCCAAATGAAGCCTCTAGACTTTTCAAACGTTTTTTTACCGTATCGCATCTCCGAGGCATCTCTGTACGTGAGACATGTTCTCTGTACCAAGAGATACATCTCCCGGTTTCTATGGTAAAAAATCCTACTTGCAAAAAAATTTGATTCCAAGAGGCTGTAGGTGCGTTGATCCTTGGCCATGGAGTTACCACCAACAATGTGATCATGATTCTTTTACTTGTTGCGAAGACCCCTAAGGTTGTGATCTGTGGAGGCTCTGAGGTTTCTAGACTCTGCCACATCTATGTATTCGACATTAGGATCAAGGAAGAGCCTAGTGATCACCATCTTATATCTTTCACTAATTTTAGCATCTTTGTATAGTGGCACCCTATTGGGCAAAGAAAGGAACTCAATGTTGTAGTATCTAGGAGTCAATGCAAAGACAGGGAGATGCAATGGGGTGGTCATTTTTTTGCACCGATCAATGACATATGCTTACATTTATTTGAAAAAAGTTTCCGTAGGATCTTGCTCTTTTGCATTTATAATGGCCTTTCATCTTCTCAATCATTGAGTCGATCCCATCATAGATCACTCCCAAACATTGATGATCCGTGTTAGCAAGTCAAATTATACTCATGATGGGCTTGGTGAAGCAAGGTGAAGCTAATCAAGTAGTTGACAGGAGCCCACTACTCACCATCTATTATGACTTGGACTACATTTTGACCCCCCATTGCCTCATTGGCTTTTGTGAGGATGTTGGCGATGTATTTTGCATCCTTAACTTGCCCCTACAATCAATGGCTTTCAAAAACGTTGCCCCTTTAGAGCACACTACAATTGCATTAATCAAAGGCCAATTTATAGTATTTTTCCATCAATTACAAACAGTGGACACTCGTTTCGATCCACACATCTCTAACGGGTTGCAATGAATTATCTATAAATTTTATTTACTTTAGCAAATAAGGGAACGTGTGCCTTCACATAACCGGGGCCTTTGTACCTTTTTGGGGCCTTACTCTCTCTCACCACATCCTGCCAATATGGTGACCTGACAACATTAAAGGCCATCCCATTGGTGTCAATGCATCGCACGATGAGCTCATCAGAAATATGCCACAAGGCAATTTTGAAATGCCTTTTCCAACAATCGTTTTGTTCTTTTGCGTGAAAGAGGAGAACTCTGTTTGTGTGTAGAAGGTGTCTCCAAAAGAAGGATGTGTCACGACCATGACTGGAGTATCGTGATGTATGAGATGGGGCAGCAGATGGCTTCCTTGATTGAGTTCATTTCTTTGTCAAAGAATGACTGGATTTCAAAGGCAATCATTGCATTTGCTTCTGCTTGCTCTTTGATGTACTCCAGAATCATTGATGTTGGTGTCAGTGCATCCGTTTTCCCTGGGCAAGCATTGATGCCCTAGCCATGTATTGCACACAAATGGGCTTTCACCCCACTCTATGAGCTAGTGTATCTGACTTTGCAACCATTGCAAACCCAAATATATCCCCAACACTCAGAATCTACTTTAGCATTTTGACATATTTCCACAGGGGTGAATATGGGTTGGTTTTGAAACGGGGTCGACTATTGGAGGTAGCACTTGTTGCCATTGTAATACATCTCGTTGCAAGTTTAAAAACCAACACAATATTAGCCTTAGGAAGAAAAACGAAAAAACCCTAGGGCCCAACATGTGTAAAATAAATGGTAGAAAAACAAAAAAAGAAAACAAGAAAGGGTGTCAAGATTGAAAACAAAATGAAAATGTAAACCGAAAAAACACTAAAGCCTTATCTTTAGTTCAAGAATCTTCCTTGTTTCAAGCTCCTCAATCTCGTTGCCAACAAATGTGCACTTGTACCAGTGTAGAAATAAAGAAACGATGTGGTTTGATGGAGTTTCAAGTGTAATTGTGCAATAAGAGGTAAGTGTGTTGTTTTGTGTTTTGCTTTTGGTAAAATGAGAGGCAAGTGTTTTGTGTTTTCTCATTGGGTTTTAGTATTTTTTTCATTCGTCAAAGTCAAAAGTTGAAAAAAATAAAATAAAATTAAAGGCCCAGCTACATTTGGGTCCTAGCCTCATGCCATGTATACTCGAATGAAAAATTGAAGCTTATATATACACAACTCAATTGTAACCCCAAAAAAAAAAAAAAATGTACAAGAATGTTATGGTATTTGTATAAACTATAATCAATAGCCAAAATTTCATTTTGTTCAACAATGTTAGTCAGTCATGGACATGCATAGTTGTAAAAGTGAATGGCAATTAAATGGCCACAATAAATGCCTAAAATGTCAAATAAACGAAACACATAACTCCTTGGGATGAGGATCTGATGAAGCATCTTTGATGAAGAATGAAGGTATTTTCTTGTACTTGTCAGAAGTCGTGCTTCCGTATTCTAATATTTAGTAGGAATTGATTCTGAGGATTTTAATGCCTAGCATAAAGAAGCCATACCAATTTAGTACTTAAGTACGAACTAGCCCTAGAATGAGCCTCTTTCATTGAGGGGTATTAATGAGGAATATGTATCTTACAAAAGTTTATTTTTTCTTAAAGTATAAGCCTCTTTCATTGAGGGGTATTTATGGTGAACATGTATATCACAAAAGTATATTTGTTTGTGAAGTATAATTGTTGCGGGTCCTCTAATAAAAAGGCCATTTTTTTCCATAATGCAATAAGTGAAAGTCTTTGAGGTTCAACAAAGTTGCGAGTATAAGTGCAATAATAAAATGTAATTAGACCTTCTTAAGTAGGTTGTGTATATACATAATATTTTCAAACTTTATCATTTACTGATGCTTTCACTCTTGCATTAACTTGTCGAGTTTCAATCTCTTTGAGTGCATGCCTTAAAGGGGCGCCGAGAAAAGGGTGGGTAGGCCGTTGGTGCTTTGTGAGAGATATTGTTATCTATTATTTATCAATCCTACATCCATTCTAGCTTCCTTAGATTTTATCCCCTAAGTTATCTCCTTCCATCTTGCATCCTCTAGCTAAATTAGGACCTATAATTTCCTACTATATTGGTCCATTCTATGTAGTTTTATTTGTCATCTGTCCTTTCCCAACTACATCAATCAGATCGATGCAGTTTCAAACATTTCGGCACAATATTTGCAACTAAGTTGGCTTGGCCGACTTAGTTCAAGGTTAGTTGGCTTGTTTAAGACTAAATCGAGTTGGTTGATATTGTCATCTTAACCTTCGGGAGGGATTAGGATCATTTATCACTATAATTACAAGTTACCTTTTCATTTCAATATAGAGGAAACATTATTTTTTGCACTGTTATTGCTCGTACTTTTGCATTAAGTCTACGTTTGGAGTTATTGCTTAAATCTTGTCTTGAAGGAAAGCTTGTCTTGTGGAGTCGTGGATGCAATACGAGTAGTCCTTTTAGTCTAGATCTTGATTCAACCTTTGAGATCCTTACAACCACAACAATATTTTGCAAAACACCATTAGCCAAAGAAGAGATTGAGGCTCGACAGGGCTTGTTCAAGGTAAATATATTTTAACCTTAGCTCTTTCATTTGATAGATAGAAATTGCATAATTGCTTGGTTAATGAATGTATGTCTCTTTGTTTAAGCTTTCTCTACACTTAGTGTGGCTATAAGATTGTTTGAATGTGTCATTTATCCACCTTGGGTAGCCTAGGTTCCCATTTGCCTACCATGGCTCCTTGTCCATTTTGATATGTTTCTAACCCTTCCCCCTTTACTTACATTGCTTGATTGCAATATTAGATTAATTATAAAATAGAGACCTAGTTGAAGTTACTTCATTGTGTTGATTGCCTAGAGGCTTTGGAACCCTTTCTTGATATTGTGTTGTAGGTGCTCCTCTTACTGGGTTTGCGGATCCATTTAGTCTTATCCCAATTCATTATCAATGGGCTCTCTTTGATTTACATTCTCCAAGTCTAGATCTTTAGATAGGATAGTAGTAGGTCAATCCTAGCTCATTGCATACATTCTGGTGAATCCAACGTGAAGTTAACCATTGCCTTCACTTCTTTAGCCAACTGTATCAAATAGATCGATACAATTCTATTTTTGTACTTTTTTAGCAAACTATTTCAGCTAGCAGGATATAGTTTCGTCCTTAGATCTGCTTCTAGTCAACTATATCAAATGGATCAATATAGCTCTATCTCAACATTTTCAGCAAATTTATCTCCAGTGAACTATATCGAACAGGGCGATATAGTTCTATTCATGCATGCTTTCAATTAATTGTTGCGGCAGGGGTGATATAGTTTTAACCCTAGATCTGAATATTCTTCTAGTAAACTATATCGAACCCGTTGATATAGTTTTGTTCAACTCTATTTCTAGTCAACTATATCAATCTACTTGATATAGTTGTGTATTTACATTTTTTTTAAATTTTTTTATTTTGCTTCTCAACCTTTTTCTAGGCAACGACATTGATTTGTGCGATTTCGTTTTGTATTGCAATTATTTTTACTAAATTTCTTCAATCTGTTCAATTTAGTAATTTATTTATGTTTGCAACTTTGTTTATAAAGACTATATCGATCGACTCGGTGCAATTTTGTACTATGTACAATTGCATCGACCAACCTCGATATAGTTCTATATTGTGTACAACTGCATTGGCCAATGTCGATAAAATTTTATTTTTTTAATTTTTCAAGCATAAGCAAGGCAAACTAACTTTTCATTTCAGAATTTAATCACACATTTCATTTCAAGTTGACCGCATATTTATTTCAATTCATTGAATGCTGCAAATTGGTTTTCGATATTGATTTTCGAACTTTATTTTCTATTTGTTTGGCTTTCCCTAAAAATTGTGTTTCAACCATAGTTGCCAGGAGATAGGTCCGAGTACGGAGAGACGGGTAAGGGCACCGGTATACCATTTTTTTGAAAAATAGGAGATGGGGGTACGGGGAGATGACAATATATACATTTATTTTATATATATTATATATGTAATAAATACTATGAAACATTAAAAACATTAAAAAAAACATTCACAATATGAATGAACATTAAAAAAAACAATGAACATTAATAAAATAAAATAAAAATAATATAAAACATTAAAAAAATAAAAATAAAATAAAAACAATAAAGAAAACATTAAAAGCATTAGAAAAAAACATTATTAACTACGGACTATAAAAAAAACAATAAAGTTATCAACATAAAAAAAGGAGGTTGTGATGTTGCGAATGGCAATGTTGTGAGCGTAAAGCCTGCGATTCATTTTTTTTTGAATCCCTAAAAATGTTTGTGGCAACATTCATTTAAAAAAAAATTTAAAAATGTTTGATGTGGGACACAATATTTTGACGTAGGACAGGGCGAGAGAAGCAGGAATAGGTAGGGGGACATCTCGGGGCATAGGAGATGTCTCCATACTCGAAATGCGTTTTGGTACTCGAGATGCATCCCAAGGGTTGTGGGACGCATCTCCCTGCAACATTGGGTTAGACAATTTTTAAACTACTTAGATATTGTTGTGAAGGGCTACGCGGCTTTCTATTTACAATCCTAGTCTATTGTTTACAAATGTCGTGGCGTGAGGGACTTGCCCCATTACTCATAGCTATAATACAGAGCTAAACATAGACTTTAATTTTCATGTGCCTCACAATATATCAAAAACACCTATGATTCCTGTTTTATTGAATTTTAAGAAGCCATTCATCCGTTTGTGTTTGTAGTGCACCGGTTAGCCGTTAGCGATTAGCGCCATAAAGTTACTTTCAGCGTATCCTTGAAATTGAGTTTAGTGGGCTATGGGCATGACACTTTCTCCATACTCAATGCTCTGAAACGTTGGGTCGACACTATCCAACAGACAAGTCAGTATTTATGAGAGCTTACAAATCAGATAAATCTTTTAGTACATCTACCTGATCTTTTTTGAAAAATAGTTAACAAATATAATTAGATTTCAATTTATTGCTTGCTATTGTATTTTGTATTGCAAACTATATTGGTTAGTATCGATATAGTTCAGTGCTGTGTGTTGTAACTACATCGGCCATCATCGATACAGTTCTGTGTTGTGCTGTAACTACATCAACCAAGGTTGATACAATTCCCTTGTGTTCCCTGTGTTTGCGAACTACATCTACCAATTGATTTAGTCTCTTGTGTTTGCATCCCTAACTGCATCAAACAACTTGAAACAATCTATCTTTCTTATCTCATCCCTCTGCTTGTGTGACTGTATCAAACAACTCGATATAGTTAATTTTCAGTCTATTTTCTTGAGGCATTTATTTTAGAATGCATCAAATAGATTGAAACAGTTTGTTCCCTGTTACTTTCAATTCTCCCATATCAAACTAAATCGACTACATCGATAGAGTTTGTATCTCATCGTTTCTCTGTCATTGTATCAAGTAGTTCGATATAGTTCACTCCTAGCTTATTTTCTATTTTTTTCTACCATATTATATCGCACAGTTCGATACAATCCGTTTTTCAAACATCATGTTCACTAAACTACATTGAACTGCTCAATATAGTTTAAATCTCCTTGCTTTATTTTCAAACTACATCGATCAGACTGATACAGTCAGTTTAACCCAGCTGTCATTTGTGCTGTCTTTCTTATAATAATATATCGATCTGACTGACACAGTTTTATCTTCATTGACTTCAAACCAACTATATTGAGTTGGTTGATATCGTCGTTTTTTGTAAGCTACCCCTTTTCTATCACTCTTTCAATCTAGTCAACATCATGAGGTCACTTATTAAGATTTTTATTGATAGCCTTAACCCTCGCAAATCTTACATGAGTTGCTCATTTCTACCTACTTTGTCCACTATTGAAGACAACATTTCATGGTGCCAGTATTCCCAAAATCTATTTAGATCCATTGGATGTAACATGGTTGAAATCATTCAAAATGATGATCTAGATAATTCTAGAAACCTTGATGATAATACTATTTATATTCCTAACAATAATGTTAATTTATCTAAAATTCCTTATTTCACATTGGGAGCAATTGATACCAATCTTCAGAGTCCTCCCAATACCAATATCGGGAGTCCTAATACCAATATTGGAAATCCTCCTACTACTAATCAAAATGCACCTATCGATACAACTCAACTCCTTGCACAAATGGTTCAACAAATAAACGTCATGTAAACAACTAATGGTTCCCAAATACTCCAAATGCAAAATCACATTTTGCAAATGGTTAGCCAACCTTCAGTCATCATGTCTCAAAATAAATCAGAATTTTGTTCCTCCTCTTAGAGATGCCAATGGGAATATCATCTCTCAACCTCCCATGCACAATAAAATTCTACAACATTTTCAAAATGAAAATTTAACGCCCTTCATTGTGTCCATAGACATTGGAAACATTTCTCTAACTATCACATATGATGGGACTAAAGACCCTGCGATTTTTCTTAAATATTTTGGTAGTCTCTATAAGGAATGAGTCTAAACTCATACCTTTGCCACTACTAAACTTCTTATCAAAACCTTCATGGGAGATGTGTTAGAATGGTATAACCAACTCCCTAGACATTCTATTCAACAAGTAGAGGAGTTAATCAATGCTTTAGTCAATGAATTTCAATATAATGATCTTCTTGAAAATAGCCTTTGCCATTTCATCAATGCAAAGCAACTTCATAACAAATCTGCTCACATTTTTATCAAACGATGAAAGTTTTTAGCTCATAAAGCAGAGCACAACATGAGTGATGACAATATTTTGGAAACTCTTTGTTACTGCTCTTAAAGCCTCTCTTCAACATAAGGTTAGGATCTTTTCTCCCCAAACCTTAGATTAAGCCTTTGATCAAGCAAAAAGACAAGATTTTTTTATGGCTCAATTTGAATTTTCTTATAATCTAATGAAGGAATCTTTCCAAACTTCAACTAATGCAATAACCATTACCAATTCTCAACTCAAGCCTCCTCAAACCAAAACAAGAGCCACCAAACTCAAATATTCAAACTGCCTCCCACCAACCCTTTAGTGTGTCGAAAATGAGGAATTTGTTATCTCCATCTAAACTTTTCATCCATACTACTACTGCTCCATCATCATACAATTCTAACAAATTTTGTTGGTTTCACGCCGACTTTGCCACTCTCACGAGACATGTAGTGCCCTTCCAAAATTTGCGGTTTACCTCATAGCGGGAGAAGATTTTGATTATGATGCTATGATAAAGGTTTGCCATAGTGAATATCTTAAAGCTTCTCAAAAGAGAGCCTTTTCCAATTCTACAAATCAAAATTCTCAAAAATCTTCTTTGGATCCTAGTACACAATAGTCCAATGAAAATGTTTGTGCTATTGATGTCAATTATGACCAATATTACACTAATTCCCAATATGTGAACATGGCAAAGGTTAATTACTGTCATAAGCCTTCTCACAAAGACCTTGTTACTAAACTTAAGAAGCCCTCTTACATGGATCAACTTTTTAAAGACACTACAACTAATCCTACTTCCTCTTTAGAACTACCCACTAGTGATGAGTTGGCTCCACAATCAGAGCCTCAACCTAGTTCTTCCATCCCTTCTAAGAACATCTCTAATCAACCTATAAGCCTCGTGCTAGTTCTTCCTCAAAATCACATTGGAATTTTCTAGATGAACTTAATTCTATGCCTTGCAAAATTCCACTCGTGGAATTAGTAAGAACTTGTCTTTATCGTCGCAAGTTCTTTATGCAACAATTGCAAGACATCGAAGAAACCCTGTCTAATATTCCGATATGCTTTCTTCCATCTCTGAAGGTCCCACACCTATGGAAGTTCATGTTATTGAAACCATTTCTCCATATTCTTCTACGAAACCCTCCATAGAGTTTCCCGAAGAATATATGATTAATGATGAAATTCTTTTTCGAGCTAATGACCCACACCTCTTCATTAAGATTGGAATCAATAATACCTTAATAAGGACAGTCTTGGTGGATGAAGGTTCATGCATTAATGTTACCTCTCTTTGGTTACTCCAACAAATTAGATACTCCAAAGAAAACCTTAAGCAAAGTTGGCTCCCTTGTCGTGGATTTGATAAAACCAATTAAAAGCTTTTTGGTTGTATTTGGCTCCCTCTCACCATTGGACCCAAATCCATACGCACCAAGTTTATGGTTCTAGATCTACCACTCTCTTACAACATGCTCTTAGGCCGTCCATGGACTCATTGCATGAGAGCTATCCCATCTTCCGGTAGCCAGTGCGTCAAATTTATCCATAATGGCAAACACTATAAGCAAGAGACATACCCCAACCCTTGGAGCATCCAACTTCCAAATCCCAAATCTCAATATCGCATTTCCACTTTTGCTTGTTTTAGTAGTCCACCTCTTCCTGATTTTGTCAACGTGCATCCTGACTTGCATGTCACTCTTGCGAATTCTGATGATGATGAACCCAATTAATTGCAAAACATTTGCAATACCACTCGATTACCTCTTTATATATCGGAATTGCTCCCTCCTTTTCTTTCATGAGATAGGGCCATTCCTCTAATTGATGATACTATTGAACATCCTCCCGCATGCAATGCTCATGAAGCGTCTTACACAAAAGATGATTTCACTTGCAATGACTATGGGGTAGCCAAACTTTTCCAATATCCTCTAAGCATGTCTCCTAGATCTTTCAATAACATGGGTATTTCCACTATCGACATCCCTACTGACACTGATCAACTTGCTTCTCATGCATGTAACATTTCTCCATCTTATGATGATGCCTACATTATGGCCCAAGCCCAATCACGAGACTTGGATGTAATGCATTATCACAAGCTCTGAGCCAAAATGCATGCCTTTAATCATGATGTTCACGTGTATATCATCTGACTATATTGATATTGAATCAAAACCTGAAGGTTATGTTCCCCCTATTAATTACCTCTAGTAGACACTCCATGGGTTGTTCATGAATTTTTTTCTATATCCATATTTGACGACATCGGCTAGCCCGATACAGCTCAGCGAGTTTCGTGCATTCATAATGATATTAGTCAATTCGATATTATTCTTTATGCTTTTCAACTATCAGAGTACATCGGCCAAATTGATACAATCTTGCTTTCAATCCCAAATTGCATCGGCTAGGTATCCTCAAGTGTCGATACATTTCCTTTTGATTCATCACCTACAAAAGACTGCATTGACTAGCCCGATACAATTAAACCTGTTCTTATTACTGAAAATTGTATCAAACCGACTGATATAGTTCAGCTAAGCTTATCTATCCCAGACTGTATCGACCAAGCCAATACAATAAAGCTAGATTCTTTATCTTGTACTTCGCTTCCAAACATTACCTTACATCCAAAAACTGCGACTGTGAGACAAATACATCTTGAGTACGACATCAAAGGTAATTAAATTGTAGATCTTGAAGTGGATGTCGAATATTATGTACCTTTACCCATGCTTCCCAATGACGAAACTATCTTAGAACTACTCCATGCTCGAGAGCCTCAACTCCCTCGCCAACATCATAAGCTTCGCCATTTTCAAAAAAAGGCTTCGCGCTTCAATAATTTTGTTGCTAACATCAATCTTAAAACACATCCTGCTTTCAAGCTTCCTTCAACTCCATATTATTTCCAAGATAGAAATGCCATGCTTATCGAGAAAACTGTTGCAATCAATTACGACACCGCTGCCTCTCCTAGACCCTTTTTGTCTCTAAGGAACTTTGTCCTACAAGGCACAATAACTATAGTTTTTCTTCGACAAGTATTGTGAAGCCTTTGCTTGGTCGTACGAGGACATGCCTGGTATTGACCCTAGTATCGTTGTTCATAATATCATCACCTATCCTAATGCAAAACCAGCATGTCAAAAGCAACAAAAATTTCTTCTTGAGATTTATACCTTGTCTTAAAAAAATCATCAAGCTTCTAGATGCCAAGTTCATAAAATGTGTTGATTACTTGGAATGGGTATCCAACATTGTCCTTGTTTATAAGAAAGTCATCATGGTCATTTTTATGTGTATCGACTTTCGTAATCTCAACTTAGCGTGTCTTAAAGACAACTTTCCTTTACCATCAATTGATGCCATTGTTGATTCTAAGGCTGACTATGAGATGTTATCTCTCATGGATGGTTTCTCGGGGTATAATTAGATTCACATTGCTCTCAAAAATCAACATAAAACCACTTTCACCACTAAATGGGGAACTTATTGCAACATTAAAATGCTTTTCGGTCTTGAAACGTTGACATTACATACCAATGTGCAATGACTTGTATTTTTCACGGTCTCATCCATAAAATAGTCGAAACTTATGTGGATGATTTTATTGCTAAATCTAAGCATCGTGAAAATCATCTTCATGATCTTGCTATTATATTTGATGGACTCAACAAATATAAAGTTAGACTCAATCCTTACAAATGTGCTTTTTGTGTCACTTCTGGGAAACTCTTAGTATTTCTCGTTTCCCTACGTGGGATTGATGTCGATCCCGCTAAAATCAAGGCTATTGTCAACATGTCTATTCCTTGCTCTATTTCGGACATTCGTACCTATCTTGGAAAACTTGGAGCAATTTGTTGATTCGTCCCCGAAATGGCTTACCGTATCCATTCGGTAAATTCACTTCTTGAGAAGGGTATTGCTTTCGAATGGACCGATGCATATCAAAAATCTTTCGATAACATGAAAGAATCATTACTTCATTCTCCTACTCTTCGCCCACCTTCCAGTGTCGCCCGCTCATCTTGTATACTTCATCTACCCCCATATCAGTTGGGGCAATGCTTGCTGAACAAGATGAAACATGGAGAGAATATGCCATATACTACATTAGTCATGCTTTGATAAATTATAAGACCCATTACACGAAAGTAGAACATGACTATCTTGTCGTTTATTTCACAGTCGAAAAGCTTTGACACTATATGCTTTATCAGACAACCTATGTTATTGTCTGTTTTGACCCCCTTGTCAATTTTTCTCCAAAGCTTTTCTACCTAGAGATAGAATTGACAAATGGATGGAACTCTTAATAGAATTTGAATTAAGAACTATTACACAAAAATCAATCAAAGGGCAAGTGATTGCTGATCAACTTGCCGCCGCACCTACACCAGCTACTAATCATCTTCAAGATACTCTTCCCAATGAAGAAATCCTCTACATCGAAGATTTTAATCAAGATTATTTTCACAATTTCACCTTTGTTCTTAAGCCACAAACCCTCAAAGGGTCCGAAATTTCCACCCTTAACCCGAATCCTAAAGTCATCATAGAAGAACTACTCGAGGTTACAATTGACTTGCACGAAGACACTTGGACCCTCCACTTTGATGGAGCCAAATGCCTTAAAGGAGGTGGGCACGCTGTGTCTTAGTTGACCTTCACGGTAAAATTATTCCTCTAGCTTTTTGATTAAACTTCTAAGTCACTAATAACATGGCTGAATATGAAGCCCTCATCTTAGGCATGCAAATCACCATTAATTTAGACATCCATATTTACATGCTTTTCGAGATTCACAACTCATATGTCATCAAATTAGTGGTGATTATCAATGCAAAAGTGAAAATCTCATCGCATATCATCAACTTTCTTCAACTCTTGTTAAAAAATTTGCATCTTTCACTATTGAAGCAATCTCAAGATAACAAAATGCTATAGCTGATTCTCTTGCTTCATCAGCGTCTTTTTTTCACCTTCATCAAGTACTTCATGATTCACAATTTCTCATCTCCATGAGAAAATCATCTTCTAGCTTAGAATCCAAAGATGACTCTCTTATTTGCCACATTGAGGCTGTCAATACTCGACAAAGCCCATGGTACAAAGGTATCTTCCAATTTATTGAACATCATACTTATCCTCCAGAAGTTGATTCTCGTGAAGACTCGACTTCACAAGCAGGCTTGTAAATACGTTCTTAGATATGACATCCTTTATTATCGTAATGCGAAAGGTACCTTGCTTTGTTGTGTTACTCAAGATGAAGTTCCTTCTCTCCTTAGGCAAGCACATGGGGGCATTTGCAGTGGTCACACTACAACCCACAAATGCCTATGCCAACTTCATTATGATTTCATTCACTCTCCCCTGGCCGAGCTTCAAACCTTGGAGTCTCCTTGGCCATTTTCTATGTGGGGATTAGATCTCATTGGTAAATTACCTAGATCACAGGATGGCCATGTCTCTATAATTTCTGCCATTGAATATTTTACCAAGTGGGTTGAAGCTATGTCCCTTGCAAATGTCACTGACATTACTATCTTCAAATTCATTCTTAATCAAATCATATGTTGTTTCAAAATTCTTCAAACCATCATCTTTGACAATGGTGGGAACCTAAAAAACAAAGACATGAAATAACTATGTGCGAAATTCAAAATCACGCACAAATTTTCCACACCTTGCCATCCTCAGTGCAATGGTCAAGCTGAAACCACTAACAAAATTCTTAATAAGATCTTGTAAAAGACTATTAGATATTCTCGTCCCGATTGGCATCCCAAGCCTTATTTTGCACTTTGGGCTTATCGTACTAGCATTCGTACTACCACTGGGGCAACTCCTTTTTCTTTAGTTTACGGTTTCAAAGCTGTTGTACTATTAGAAGTTGAGTTACCATCCCTGTGCATTTCTCTTCATGGCATCATCCTCGATGAAGAGCTTCGTGACGCTTGTCTTCATGCCTTAGATTTTCTAGATGAACGACGTATGGGTGCTTTACAATATAATCACTAATATAAAGCTTGCATGCTAAACAACACAACAAAAAAGTTAAATCCGTACTTTCAATTTTGGAGAATTAGTGCTTAAGTTAGATTACACTCACGATAAAGAGGGCAAGTATGCCCAAAGGTGGTGGGGCCCTTACCTAGTCAAAGACATTTTAGGACCTAGTACTTATAGATTACAAACCAATAAAGGACACGTCTTCAAAGAATCGACCAATGCTCCGTTTTTGAAGAAATACTTTGCTTAGATTCATTTTCTATCACAACGTTACTTTTCTGTACTGCTTTCCATTTCTAGTACGTTTTACTTGCATTCGTATAGTTAGTTTTATATATATTGTGGAACTAACATTTATTGTAGGTTTTACTTAAGACTTTCTTCTATGTAGCATAGCCTTAGCATCACTTCTTTACACACCTCTGAGTTTTCTTACACATTAGCCTCAATTCTTATTTTTGGTCTTTTGGCTTTTTGTCTTTTTACACCACTTACTTTTAAGTTTGTGAGTTTGCATCGTAAGACTACGGATGGGACCCGACCATTCCTCAAAAACATCCATCTTCTTATTCAGTCAACCTTAGAATATTTTCGAGTCTTTGGTTCATTTTTATCATCTTTATGTACCCTTCATTTATTCATTTACTTACGCCTCTTGGCTTTTCAGTTTGTGAGTTGCACGATATGACCATAGTTAAGACCCTCACCAACATCTATCATTTTCGTCTTGTTACAAATTAATTTTACCCCCAACCTTAGCTAGACGTCTTCCACGAAAGATAAGGCAATGGTCGAGAATGGTGTTTTCTTGCACTTAGAATAATTCATATTCTTTTATGGTAAAATTTTAAAAGACTATCTTCATGTCTTCATTCACATACACCATTTATTATGACGATGATTCATACCTACTTAACATTGTACCATCTCTATTTATATTTTTTTTTTGCATTCGGGGCAACACAATTGTTCGATGCTCATTTCCATCATTCCCCTTTTGCCACATCATTTTGGGCACACCAAGGGTGGTTTCGAGATCGCACTCTTTTCTAAACGTGCAAATCTAGCAATCTTAGACACCATGGTTTATAGGTTCTCTTCTCTAGCCACCAAGTGCAAACTCTCTTGTGATAGTCATTTTTAGCACCCATGTTTCGTTTTGCAAATTGGTATGGAGGAGTAATAGCAAAATCCAAAAACATTAAAAGCCATATCATACAAGAAAAAGACAAAAACAAACTCTTAAAAGTCAGATCACAGTAAAAGACGTGATCTTTATTCAGCACATCTCCTATCTTAGTCGAAGCTCAAACTCCACAGTTGGCCTCATGATAGAGCCAATGTTCATTGGAGTGCGGTTGGCCAATAGATTAGGGTAGGGGGTTTTATTATGATATACCCATAGTGCCACCTACTTTCTCGTGCAAGTACTCAATCTTTGCAATAGACCGATGGCTCTGTAAGGGGTCTTGAGAAACGGGAAACATGTTGTGAGAAGGTAGGTCCATTTTAATTTTCACGCATATTAGCCTTCATGGGATGATACTTGTACTTCTGTAGTTAGGCCAAACTCGCGTTGTTAGGTTGAGCTCTCTAAGGTCATTGATTTCAAAAGTCTCTTAGTCTTGCGAACTTGATTGGAGTGTTTTGTTTCTAGTAAAGATTGTGTTTCAATCTCGGTACTGCCCTCTCTCCCCCACCACCTATCTCATTTCCCCCCTTGATAGGGAGGTTTGCTTCTAAATCTTTTCTCAATTCCTATACTTCTTATTCTCCATCTCTTTTCGACATGTTCAAAATACAACATTTTAGTTTATATATCATTAGAATAGAAGTATTTTTGAGTTGTTGCAAGATGTTCTCTTGGTTGTTGCTTTATCTTTCTCGGATCTCTCTTAGTTATGTTTGGGACTTGGGTTTTCGATTTTAACTTTTTGTGGGCAATTTTGCCCCATTTCTCTAATCATTTCTCGTTTTTCCATCTTTGTTTGATTATGGATTGTTACTTCTCTTTCATCAATGTTGTTTACATTAATCATTTCCCATTTCTCCATTTTTCATAATGGATTATTACTTCTCATCCATTGATGTTGATTGCATTATTCTGTTTCATAAATCCGTAAGTTTGATTTGGGCTGTTACTTTTCTTACTTTGGATACATTTTCGGGTCTTTCAATCATTAGTATCCTTGGCTCTTCGATTACCTGATTTTTCTCTTTTGTTATTCACGTTCTTTGGTCTTTTGGTTCTAAACTAGCTTTTGTCATCTCAGCTTACCAATTTCCTAAATGCTTAAATCTACTTTGTGAGTTTTCCATTACTTTAGCCCTCCTGCGATTGCTTGCTTTGCTCTCTAGCCTTTTATCCCTAGGGTTTGTCCAATGCAGTTGTTGCTCCTCCACGATCAAGACTATAAATACAACATGCGACCACTCAATGTTAAAGGTAAGTCTAGGTATGTATACGGTACTTTCAATTATTTCATTTATTAGCATTTCTTTCAGTAATTCGTTTTTGAGTTAGCTCAGTTATTGTGTTGCTCTGTTCTTTCCCAGAGCACCATCTCATGTTACACTCTAGTGACATGTGATGAACTTTGGGTGAGGCATGTATACACATAATATTTTCAAATTTTATCATTTACTGAATCTTTCTCTCTACAATCTATCGAGTTTCAATCTTCCTGAATGCATGCCTTAAATGGTACATCAGGAAGGGAGTGGGCTGGCCGTTTGCTTTGTGGGAGATATCGTTGTGTACTTATCACTCCTACATCGATTCTAGTTTCCTCAGATTTGATCCCCTAAGTTATCTCCTTCCATCTTGCATCCTCTAGCTATATCAAGACTTATAATTTCCTACTATATCGACCTGTTCAATGTAATTTTATTTGTCATCCGTCCCTTCCCAACTACATTGATCAGATCGATGCAGTTTCTAATGTTTCAGTGCAATCTTTGCAACTAAGTCACCCTGGTTGACCTAGTTCGAGGTTAGTCGGCCCATTTAGGACTAAATCGAGCTGATCGACATCATTGACTTAATCTTCGAGAGGGATTAGGATCATTCACCACTATAAATACAAGTTACCATTTCATTCCAATAAAGAGGGAACATTCATTTTCGCATTGTTATTGCTTGCACTTTTGCCCGAAGTCTACATTTGGAGGAGTTATTGCTTGGATCTTGTCTTAAAGGAAAGCTTGTCTTGTGGAGTCTTGGATGGAATAGGAGGAGACCTTTTAGCCTAGAGTTTGATTCAGCCTTTGAGATGCTTACAACCACAACAATCTCTTGCAAAACACCATAGGCCAAGGGGGAGATTGAGGCTCAACAAGTCTTGTTCAAGTAAGTATATTCTAACCTTAGCTCTTTCATTCGATAGATAGAAGTTTCATAATTGCTTGGGTAATGAATGTATATATCTTTGTTTAAACTTTATCTACACTTGTACTTAGTGTGGCTATAGGATTGTTTGAACTTGCAATTTATCCACCTTAGGTAGCCTAGGCCCTCATTTGCTTGTCATGGCTACTTGCCCGTTTTGATATGTTTCTAACCCTACCCCTTTTACTTACATTGCTTGATTGCAATATTAGATTACTTATAAAATAGAGGCCTAGTTAGAGCTACATCATTGTGTTGATTGCCTGGAGAATTTGGAACCCTTTCTCTTGATATTGTGTTGTAGGTGCTCCTCTTACCAGGTTTGTGGATCCATTTAGTCATATCCCGATTTATTAAGTATCAATGGGCTCTCTTTGATTTATCTTTTCCAAGTCTGGATCTTTAGATATGATAGTTGCAGGTCAATACTAGGTCATTGTATACAGGTTGCTCTCCATCTAGTACCTTATCATCCAAGTTGTTCAGTTCTCAATCCTTAAATGTGCCATAAATGAGCAAGAGACAGAAAAAATGATACAAATATGGAAAAATGAGTTCTTGTAAGTATTTGTGTAGTTTGAAAACGGGATATCTCAATTAAGGTTATTGCCAATTCATTCAAGATTATCTTGAGATATTTCAATCTGCATTGCTTCCTCTGCTCCATATTTTGACTGGAGTCTTAGTTTTAGGCTAGATAGTGTATCTAGTCCACTATGGTTAGCGAATCATTTATTTTTGGCCAACTTGCTTTGTAGGACTCCGGGATAGACTTACTCTATTCTGTGGGAAAAGTTAAAACTAATGTCTGTATATATGCCTTTTTAAATTTTTGGTTGTCGTTATAATGCTTATTTATGGACTATGTAACATTGCTAAAGCTTTCTACTCATTACTTTTTTATTGTGCATGGAATCTTTGGCTGTCATAATCAGGATACATTGATTTTTAACCCTTTTTGTGCGAAAGAGCAGGTCAAAAGCAGAAGCCTCTGCCAAACAATGCTGGAGAAAAGACAATTGCTTGGCTGGATAAAATAAGGAATGCAAATGGTAGCTTACCTACTTCCAAGATACGTCTGAACATGCAGAGAGTGATGCAGAACAATGCCGCGGTTTTCCGCACTCAAGAGACTTTGGAGGAAGGTAAGACTTATATAGGAATGAGTGTGAGATTTCTATAAACTCTGAATTATCATTCTGACTCCATTTACAAACATGGTGGTGTCTGAAAAGTTTGGCATTCCATATGTTTTTTCAATTTTAGCTCTCTTGCACATGAATTTCTCTTCCTCATTTACAATTCCGTTAACATTCTTTTTACTCCTTATGGTCCACACTTATGCTGACAAATTATAAATGATTTTCCACCTGAAGAGTTACCACGAGAGATGAGGAAAACTTTAAACAGTTTGGGAAAATTGTAGTAAATATATGGTTGTTAGATCATCAATTATCATCGTATTATTTTGCAAGGAGCAGGCACTTTAATCTAGCTCTTGGGAGCTTACTAGATGTTAGTAATTGAGCACACCTGATTATGGAAATGCATTTTCATTTTTTGGGATATCTTGGAATCTTGGTATCATTCTGGCGACCTTTCAATAAATGAGTAATGAAAGAATCGAAGCTTTAGTCTTAGTTCCGTACAATATGGATTTAAACAAAAAAAAAATCTATCCAGTTCATGCAAGCTAAACAGAAAACAAGAAAAACAATTTACATATCAATCCCATACCCATGATAATGTTCTATAGTGTCTTTTCTGTCTTCAAATTCATTAGTGCGGTGGAGGTGTCTCATACACAATGATTTTTGAAAACTTATATCGAGTGGTTGGAAGTTTAATGTTGGAACCCGAGGCCTTGATAAAAGTACAAAGACAATTTAGAGCATTGTAAACTGATTCTTTGTTTTTGACTATAGTAAAATGAATCATTAGCATACTGGCCAGTGGCCACCAATATATTGATTATGATTAAGTCCATGCAAGCTAATACCCTTATTTTGGACCTGCACAATTCACTAAGCAACCACACAAAGGAATATTTTTCAGTGAGGACATATAGGGTGTGGGCTAATAACATCCTTCGAAAATGGATTTAAACAGGTCAACGATGTTTTGAGTTGCCATTGTTAATTGTGAGATAAGTTGAAGCATCAGTTAGAAAGAAGGTTTGAACTGTTTCTAAGTTTTATGAAGAAAAGGCCAATGTCCAGAGCTTTAAAAATTACAAATATAAAATTTCATTGATCCTATCATATGTCTTTTGTAAATTCAGTTATGATGAACATAATATTCTGACTAGTGTACTGTATAACAACTCTGTTCAATATTTTACAGCACACCAATGATGTTATTTATAATGTATCTGCTCTATATGAAGTCAGTCTGCTAGGGTCTTACTAAAGTAAGTTGCATATTCCTCACTCTAAGAGCAAGTGCTTCGCCTAGAATTTTGTGAGACAAGTTGAATAACGTGGATGACTGCCAAGCTGTGATTAACTTGAGGTCTCCAGCTTTAGGAGAAAAGTTTTATTTTGCCATATTGATTAGATTGCTCGGGAATTGGGTTTCCATGGTTTCCTGTTAAATGTGGAGCAAATACAGCCTCTTTAGATCTCAAGTGGTTTGCAAAGCTCACATGGAATCCATCAAGGCCAGGTGACTTTTCATTAACCATACCCATCAATGTAGCATGAAGCTCTTCTAATTAAAGTTGCCAATCATCCGTTTCTCTAAGAATTAGAGACTTTGCAGGGATAACAAGAATGCATGTCTGCATAGCTATCTTACATTCCTTAATCAACTCTTCGACTTGAAAGACCATCTTATGGTGGCTAAGATCTTACCTTTGGACCTGTGGTTGGTTTTAAAGATGACCCTTACTATTTTAATCTGCACAAGGATGGTATGATATGGCATATGACTATGTAAAATAGGGCCTAGGAAATCTTACTCCAAAGTCCCTTTCCATCAATTTAAGGGACTTCCTGAGAGAGCTGTAGAATAGTTTTACTAAAATAATGCATCAAATTTTGCATCTGGAAGTTAAATAGGGGTTCAGAGTTTTAAAGACTTCATTCTCTGATCATTGTTGCAACCCATCAATTATGGGCAGGTCTTAGACCATTAGAACTATAAACGGATTCTAGATTTTTTCTGACCTTTACTTGGCCTCTATAGTTTGTTCTCAAGTATTGATTGTAGCATTTTTCTTGATTATGAATGCTTGTGAATTTGTGAACCCTTTAGATTTCTAGACAATTATGATGGTTTCAAGAGATTTTAAGTTGATTTGAGGCTTTTGTATTTTTATGAAATTGTAGCCTTTGGATCATTTAAGTTCTACCTAAGTGCCTTGGTGTTGGGGACGAAAGCCATTGTCTAGTCCCATAGTCAAGCACTCGGAGTGCCTACCTTGATGGAAGAGGGGTAGGACTGACTAGACCCGTATGTAGATATATATCCCTCCTCAAGGCCTATCTATATATGGGGTTGAGTGCTGGCTATACTCTCTACAGTAGGGCCAAAGAAGGGTTATCTATAATCGGGTTGAAAGATATAGAGAAACCTGACAGAGAACCACCCCGACTGCCTACTCTATATAGAGATGGGGATAGGGCTGGCTCGACCTGTGGCAATCGACTCCCTTGTAGGAGGCCGAGTGCCACTAGCTATAGTCTAGTTAGCTCCTTCTACCCTTTGTATTAGATGCAAATGGCATCGCCACCTATAGAGGGTGCCAACTAATCTCGTATCATATAGAATACTGGCTAGAGAGCCTCCTATCTGTTGCAGTTGCTGACTTCTATCTAGAGTCATATTACATACATAATAGATCAGATGTACTCCTCGAATAGATAGTCTACCTACAGATAGAGATTTGGGCACCATATATAGATAGATATATAAAGGGGCTCTTGATTTCTGCAAGCCCCTATATATTTATCTAGTCGAGTGGTTCACTATGCTACGCATCACTCAGCCCTCGACCAAATGGGTATATATGCAGCTTATATATCCATCTGGGAGTGCCCCTATCTCCCTATCTAATTATCTCCAACTATATATGTACTATGCTATGCCATATAGATAGATAGGGGAAAAGTTTCCAATATGGCTAGGTTTCCCTCCTCTCCGAAAAATGTTAAGAGGGTACAACCAGGGGTTAAACTTGACAGTTGATCCTACTTGTCAGATAAATTTTCTATGATGGTCATCCATTCAACATTGCCTTTCATAATCTAGGACGGTTCATCTTTAAAGAGGGAAACATTAAAAATCAATATATATTTACTATAACCTAAACATATATACCTATAATCCTCCATAAATTTTGATGTTCTACTAAAATTTTCCCCTTTCATCCCATATGGTCTTTGAAAAATTTCAGCTGTATTTTACAGCTTAAAAGTTGAAAATCGTTCAAATGGCTGTAAAATTTAACTCGAGGGTACAACACATGAAATATGGGCATCTCTATTGATAGGTTACCTCCTTTCAAGTAAGCTTTGAATGCCCCTCATCGGCTTCTTCCCTTAAAGGAGGTTATCATTATAGTTGTCAGATAATATATCTAAAGGGACTACATCTAAGTGACTTGGACCTCTCCTCCTCAGTTGCTTAGCCCCAAGCTTGCCTTTTATGCTGAGTATTTCTTATGAGTGTGTGGATGGTGTCATCCGTTGCCTTGACCATCTTCAACATCATTGGTCTCATGACTTGAGGTTTTCACTCGGCTAGTTGACGGTGTGCTCACACCAATTGCAGGTTGAGATTGATCATCATAGTCTATGCAGGGATAGGATCTGTCGTCTTTGATTTGTCCAAGAGGTGGAGAGTGAGGAGCACTTCATTTTGAGATGCCCTATTTATTGTGGGATCCATGGGAGATATCACTGTCTTTATCGAGACTTGAGCAACACTCTAGCCACTTTCTTTCGGTACCGGGACCAATGATGCCTGGTCCTTTTCCTTCGGGTGGTTGTCACCCTTCGATGTAGGGTCGTGCAAGGAGCCCCTAGAGACCCTAAGTTGATCACTACTTTTTTCCGATCCATCACAGGGGTTTGCGGCTTAAGTGCCCTCTAGATATTGTTGCTTCACAACCTGAGGGGGGTAGGTGATTAATGCGGCACTCGTCTTTGCACAACACTACTAATAAGGTACCCCAACACACTAGCTCTCGGCGATAGGGATGTGATTTTGCTTATCGTCATTTCTCTGCTCCTCAACGTTGTGGATCTACTCCTTTGCAACAGCTTCTCGGGCTACAGGGAAAAACACATACTACAAGTTTTTTTTGCTGCCACGGGAGTTCTTCGGCCATGGAAGTTAGGAGGGATTCTATGGGGAGTGTTTTGCTTCTTCCTAGCATTACCCAACCTAGTCCCCTTAGCCCTAAACACTTCCTATTGATTTTTATCAGATCATACATTGGCCCTTTCACAATGATAGATGATGGCACAAATGATTCCTCTATCATGGGCATGGTTAGAGATGTTTGATGGGACTGTTGACAATTCTTCCACAAGTCAGATTGTCTCTTGCTATTTAGAAAGTTCACATTGTTTTCCTTGACCAAAAGAGGATTTTTACAGACTCTGCAGGATTTCTACGGACTCTTCCGACACTTAGGCAACAAAAGGGCATTTACAGTTTTTCTGAAAGGCAATTTTTGGAGGTCAAACAACGCTTGCGGGGGGATAGAAAAGACAGAAAGAGCCGATGACAAAATCCAAAGAAAATCGGAAAAGTTGCAAAAGGCAAGGAAAAGTCCATTTCAAGAATTTCGAAGGGCACCCACCCTTCGGAAGGGTCACTTTCAATATTCCCGAAGGGCACTTACCCTTCAGGAAGGCACAAGACCAAATCCAAGGACCTTTGCAAAAAGCTTGGGTGCCCTCCAATTTTTCTGAACGACATGGGCGGAAGACACTTGGTCGGTTGCGGAGGGCACCTAGTCAGTGCTGAAGGACACTTGGTCGATAGCGGAAGGGCACGTTTGAAATCCCGAAGGGCACATTTCGGAAGGAAAGGCAAGGCAAGGAATCCTTCGGACAAAAAGTCCGAAGGAATTCGGAAATATATATACAAAGAAGACCAAGGACCTTTCAAAGAGCAAAAACAAAGGAAATGAATTCTTTCGGACTTTTGTCCGAAGGAATTCCTTCGGACAAAAAGTCCGAAGAAATTCGAGAGGCTTGCAAAGAGACAAAGTCTGAAGAAAACAACGCAAAAACAAGAAAAAGCCAAGGCGAAAGAGAAAATGAATTCTTTGGACTTTTGTCCGAAGGAATTCCTTTGGAAAGTCCGAAGAAATTTGGAAGACCACAGAGACAAAAAGACCGTGGGAAAAAACCCAAAGAAATATAGCCGAAAGAAATACGACAACATCTGGTGACGTCCTGCAAGCCGTCAATTTTTGACCGCGGGAAGTAACCATTGAGACCAAAGAGACAAGAAATCTGAAAGAAATGGAGGCTGACTGTGCAAAAAAGATTATAAAATAGATAATCCGACGAAAGAGTTGAATACGAAATCCTGCCAGAAATAGACACGAACAGGAAGACCAGAATAGAATGAAATACATGCAAACATCGGAGCTATTTTTGAACATCAAAGCTATTTTTGAACATCAGTCAAAGCTTCAGTTGACTGATTATCAAAGTCTTGTTCATCTCCAGTCAGCTCATGCATACGAAGGTCTAAATCAGTTTCAGCAGGAGTCCCAAATTCGAACGATGAGTTGACTGATCCAGATTTAGAGTTGACTAATTGATTAAAACGCTGCTTCACTAGAAGCTTTCCATGCGAAGGAGAATGATCTTTTCGTCCAACTCAGCTTAAATAACTATTAACTCAGTTTTCAAACGCTACAACTCAGCAATCAAGCAACTCACATGGAGTTCTAAATTTAACATTTGCGTAGATTTCCATGTAAAAAAGAGATGGGCAGTTCATAACAAAGATAAGTGCGCTTCATCAAGCGAATAAACTTCATGCAAGGACAAAAGGAAAAATATATTTTATTGAAAGGCCAAGTAAAGCCTTGAGTTAACCAAAGTTAATCTTCTCTTCAAGTTTTCTACGCCAATCTTTGGCCTCTTGTAATTTTCTATATAATGGCTTTTAGCGTTGATTAAAATAATCCAATCTCTCTTGGTTAGACTAGACTCTGCCATTGGTGAGTTGTGTAACCTCTTCGATCAATAAGGACTGTACTTTCATATTTCAAGCATTGACATAGTGTATATTTCTTCAGCAATTTGCATAAGTGGTAGAGTTCTCTCCCTTCCCAAATTCTGTTTCATACCTAGTTGCTATATTATCCTTGTGCAGGTCATGTTCAGTGTTCTTTATTGTCTTTTACTGAAATTGTAAGTGGATGTTAGGTGGCAGCGACGTGTCTTTTATCAGATCTCTCTCCATCGTTTTTCCTCAAGTTTTAGTTATTGGATCGAACCTCTTCATGAAATATTTATGCATAAGTGATTAATTGAAGTCTAAGGTCTTCCTTCTCTCTTGTTCGTTCAGTGTTCAAAGGTTCCAAGTTGAGTAGGATCAAAATTCTGGTGTATCACCCCCTTTAGGTAGGATTTCCCCTTTAAGTTCTCCTCCCTTTCCATGGTAGTCCGCAGCATAGAGTAGAGATCCTCATTGATACATTATACAGGAACCAGCCTTCTCTGGAGGTTCTTCTCACTATTGAGGCACCCACCCTCGTGAGAAGTTCCCATTGTTTCAGCCGGATAGAGGACTGGCCGTTTTGCGCATGTCTTCGAATCAGGGCGTAGCTCCAGGTTGACAATAGTTTTTGGCACGCCCGGTGGGACACAAAAAAGAGTTCTTGACAACAGTTTTTGGCACGCCCAGTGGGACCCATTTTTCTTAGTTTTGATGAAATTGCAGTCATAGCAGTGTTCTTCAAGAAGTATTTGGCGACTCCAAGCTCAAGCAGCTGCTTCTAATAGTTCAGGACAACTTCCATGTAAGCCTATTTTTATTGAATTATTGTAAACGAATTTTGATGGCTGTATATGGAAAGAATTCCTATGCTATATTTCCTTATCAGCCTGATGATGGATCATACTATTCTGGTCATGATACCTATGATTCTCTTTATGAGTCTAATCAGCTTTATCAAGGGTATTATCAAAGCTATGTTGAGCCTTATCAAGTTTCTCATGATCTTTATTATCAAGAACATGAATCTTACCTTCCTTGTGAGCCATATCAGTCTCAGGACCGGATTTCATCTTTCCCATATGGTTATGATGTTGCATATGCGCAGTATTGCCTTCAAGAAAAAATGAATGAAATAGAGCTCAGAATACTAGCATATACAAGAAAGGTTTGTTCTAACTCTCAGTATGAGGAAGTGAATGGTCTATTTCGAAATGTGTCCAATGATCCAGAAGAGATAAATGGACTATGTATTCTTGCATTGGAAAAGATGGAGGCTTGGGAAAGGCAGAAAATCGAGTTAAACCAATTGTCTACAAAGGGCTATTGTGCTCCTTATTCTTATGAAGTTCTTAACCATGCTCAGTGTGTGCCAAGGGAGCTTCCTAGTTGGAGTCAAGAGCCTATTCAAGAGCCTATTCAAGTGAATATTTATGAGACTAGACTTTCCTATAGTCCCATTACCTCACCAATCATCTCTCAAGTTCAGGTTGTCCAAGAAGATAAGCAGGTTCCAGATTTTGATGAGGTAATGGCCAAGTGGAAGGAACAAAATACAGACGTCTTTAAGAGTTTCTCTTTCCCTTCCCTCCAAAACTCCCTAGATAATTCCTTTTCCCTCAAGATTCCAAAATCCGATCATGATCAACCTCCCATGCTTCATATTCCCTCTCAAACAAATGAATTTCATCACCCTCCCACCATCCCCCTTCCTCAGGAGGATCCTGTTCTGTGGAGTATTGAGAAAGAGGTTGCAGCGACAGGACAAGTTCTTGCAGAGTGTGAAGAAGATGCTTCAGGTGTGTTTAAAGAAGAATTTCCTATTGAGACCTCACTTGAGGTTGTAGTTGAGCATGTAATTATAGCTGAGAGTGAGAAGATTGATCTTGATGTAGAGGAACTTAAAGAGGAGCTGGTATAAATTGAAGTCATACATGAGTTACAGGTATCTCCTATTGAAAAGGATCCAGATAGCGTGACAGCGGATTCAGTTCAAATAGATCAAAGTGAGGAACAAAAAGATGATTGACAGCTATACCTTGAATCTCTACAAGAGATTGAAGAGCTTTGTATGGATATGGTGGCTATTAAAGAGCCTGTTTATGAGAAATTTGATCAAGAATCACCTATTCATGATCCCAGTACAGATTGGGTTGCATATTCAAAGCTCCTTGAAGAGCTGGATGAACTTACAGCAGTCAATAAGGACGTGGTCACTCAAAAGGCATGCATAGATGGGGTATCACTTGACATGGTGATAGATGACAAGCAATCTGAAAACGATCAGGAAATACTTGGTGAGTTTGTCTTTGTTGGTGACTGGTTTGCTGTTCATGACCCATTTGAAAAGATGCTAATATAGTTGGTCGACAAGGCAAATGCCTCATCTGAGGTTATGACTAATAAACAACCTACTTTGCAAATTGTACCATATCTCGAAAGGAGTGAGTTCGAGAATTTTCCATTTGATCTAGGCGGATCGTGCCTTATCATGGTTAGCTAGGTTCTTTAAGTTGATTTTTGCTTTCCTCCAAGTGCGGTTCAAGCACACTAGTTTGCTTCAGTTTTGTTCAATAAGTGCTTGTTTGCACATTTGCTTTTTAGTTAGTTTTCCGCTTTCGTGTTTTTCCCTTCTTATTTTTGAAGGAAGAGGTTACTACAGCAATGATCAGAGCGGATTTTCAATCAGAAATCAAGTTCACCATTTGGGAATTCGAATAATGTCTATACATGGTCTGAGTTCTCAAGCATATCAGGTATGCTTCCCAGTTGAGTCGCCAGTATGTTGACAATTCTTCCACAAGTCAGATTGTCTCTTTGCTATTTAGAAAGTTCACATTGTTTTCCTTGACCAAAAGAGGATTTCTATGGACTCTGCAGGATTTCTACGGACTCTCCCGACACTTGGGCAACAAAAAGGCCTTTCCAATTTTTTCGAAAGGCAATTTTTGGAGGTCAAACAGCCCTTGCGGGGGGGCAGAAAAGACAGAAAGAGCCAATGACAAAATCCGAAGAAAATCGGAAAAGTTGCAAAAGGCAAGGAAAAATCCATTTCAAGAATTCCGAAAGGCACCTACCCTTTGGAAGGGTCACTATCAATATTCCCGAAGGGCACCTACCCTTTGGGAAGGCACAAGACCAAATTCAAGGACCTTTGCAAAAAGCTCGGGTGCCCTCCAATTTTTCCGAAGGACATGGGCAGAAGACACTTGGTCGCTTGCGGAGGGCACTTGGTCGGTGCCGAAGGACACTTGGTTGGTAGCGGAAGGGCACGTTTGAAATCCCAAAGGGCACATTTCGGAAAGAAAGGCAAGGCAAGGAATCCTTTGGACTTTTTGTCCGAAGGAATTCCTTCGGACAAAAAGTCCGAAGGAATTCGGAAATATATATACAGAGAAGACCAAGGACTTTTCAAAGAGCAAAAACAAAGGAAATGAATTCTTTCGGACTTTTGTCCTTGGAAATTCCTTCGGACAAAAAGTCTGAAGAAATTAGGGAGGCTTGCAAAGAGACAAAGTCTGAAGAAAACAACGAAAAAACAGGAAAAAGCCAAGGCGAAAGAGAAAATGAATTCTTCGGACTTTTGTTTGAAGGAATTCATTTGGACAAAAAGTCTGAAGAAATTCAGAAGACCACAGAGACAAAAAGACCACGAGAAAAAACCCAAAGAAATATAGCCGAAAGAAATACGACAACTTCTGGTGACGTCCCGCAAGCTGTCAATTTTTGACCGCGGGAAGTAATCGTTGAGACCAAAGAGACAAGAAATCCGAAAGAAATGGAGGCTGACTGTGCAAAAGAGATTAGAAAATAGATAATCCGACGAAAGAGTTGAATACGGAATCCTGCCAAAAATAGACACGAACAGGTAGACCAGAATAGAACGAAATACATGCAAACATCGGAGCTATTTTCGAACATCGGAGCTATTTTTGAACATCAATCAAAGCTTCAGTTGACTGATTATCAAAGTCCTGTTCATCTCTAGTCAACTCATGCATACGAAGGTCTAAATCAGTTTCAGCAGGAGTCCCAAATTCGAACGATGAGTTGACTGATCTAGATTTAGAGTTGACTAATTGATTAAAACGCTGCTTCACTAGAAGCTTTCCATGCGAAGGAGAATGATCTTTTCGTCCAACTCAGCTTAAATAACTATTAACTCAGTTTTCAAACGCTACAACTCAGCAATCAAGCAACTCACATGGAGTTCTAAATTTAACATTTGCGTAGATTTCCATGCAAAAAAGAGACGGGCAGTTCATAACAAAGATAAGTGCGCTTTATCAAGCGAATAAACTTCATGCAAGGACAAAAGGAAAAATATATTTTATTGAAAGGCCAAGTAAAGCCTTGAGTTAACCAAAGTTAATCTTCTCTTCAAGTTTTCTACGCCAATCTTTGGCCTCTTGTAATTTTCTATATAATGGCTTTCAGCGTTGATTAAAATAATCCAATCTCTCTTGGTTAGACCAGACTCTGCCATTGGTGAGTTGTGTAACCTCTTCGATCAATAAGGACTGTACTTTCAGATTTCAAGCATTGGCATAGTGTATATTTCTTCAGCAATTTGTATAAGTGATAGAGTTCTCTCCCTTCCCAAATTCTGTTTCACACCTAGTTGCTATATTATCCTTGTGCAGGTCATGTTCAGTGTTCTTTATTGTCTTTTACTGAAATTGTAAGTGGATGTTAGGTGGCAGCGATGTGTCTTTTATCAGATCTCTCTCCATCGTTTTTCCTCAAGTTTTAGTTATTGGATCGAACCTCTTCATGAAATATTTATGCATAAGTGATTAATTGAAGTCTAAGGTCTTCTCTCTTGTTCGTTCAGTGTTCAAAGGTTCCAAGTTGAGTAGGATCAAAATTCTGGTGTATCACCCCCTTTAGGTAGGATTTCCTTTTTAAGTTCTCCTTCTCCCTTTCCATGGTAGTCCACAGCATAGAGTAGAAATCCTCATTGATACATCATACATGAATCAGCCTTCTCTGGAGGTTCTTCTCACTATTGAGGCACCCACCCTCATGAGAAGATCCCATTGTTTCAGTCGGCTAGAGGACTGGCCGTTTCATTCACGTCTTTGAATCAGGGTGCAGCTCCAGGTTGACAACAGGGATTACCATCCAGTCTTTCCAACTTTCATCAGCCCATGCTTTTCAAGGGTTCTTGATACCCCCATTCGATTATTTCTATTTGAATTGGTTGGGGGCACTACTATGTTTGGGTTTACCCCTCGTTTATTTTTAGTGCTTTTATTCATCTTTTTTTCATATGGTTAGTCGCTGATCTTAGTGTCCTTTTACCCTAGCACTTTCTATTGTATTTGGTTGTATTCTCGAGTCCCATTGACCTACGTTTGGTCATTTGTGGACATTAATATAATATCTTTCTTTCTTTCATACAAAAAGTAACTAAACAATTAAATATAATAAATTTGCATTAGTTTACCATCCTATAACATTTATAGAAATTTCAGATACTTATGATATTATAAATAGATGTTTAATGAGAGTACGCAACATTATATAGAACCAAATATTCATTTAAATCATAGTTTGCATACTCGTACTTGCCTAGCCAAAAAATTGTGTCAAATATGCCGCCAATACGCACCAATACTTGGCAAAACTTGAGAACTTAAAAAAACACTTAAATTTCTTAAAAAACATAAATTTTATATGAATTACAGTTACAAAATGTATCAAATGAGTTTGTAAAATGTTAGGGAAGTGTTTTCTATTAGATTTAAATACAAATAGAGTAAAAAATCCCACAATCATGTGAATACAACAACAAACTGATACTTATAAATTTATGATGATTGTCATTGAAAATCATCATTATAAATTGTATATGGATGCAAGATACAAATTACAAGAATATACAATTTCCTCTTCCCCGTTTTAGTGAAAAATATGGGAGATTGAGAGAGTCTAGTCCTCACACCCTGTTGCCTCTTCTCACTCTGCCTAGAATGTTGCGCTTGTGGCTCCACTTTGTGCTCTTGTGGCTCCACTTTGACACTAGATGGTAGTGACTCCTCTACCTCTTGTTCGACAACATCTACAAGGATGTCATCCAATCCAATCTCTCCTGCTTCTGCTATACCACTGCCTACACCCTCCATAGTTTGCCTCTCGAAATCTTCAATCTCATCCTCTGTGAACAAGGGGGTCTCCTCATCCTGTGCAGTCCAATCATTATAGGGATTGATTTCATCAAATCGATAGGCTCTTGTGATGTGTCCACCTTTTTTGTGCGAAGTCGAAGGTTGTATTGCATAAAAACTAGGTCATTGAGGTGTTGTTGCATCAACTGTTTGTGCTTTTTTGTGTGAATGGAGTCAAATAAACTCCAATTGCGTTCACATCCATAAGTGCTACAAGGCTAAGATAAAATTCAGAGGGCTAGCTTTTGAAGATTTGAGGTGTTTTCACCTCAATCTTCCCACCATGAACCTACAATCAAGATATTTAAAAGTTTGTAAGTAATTAATAATTGTAAATTTGTAGGACTTTCTTGAAGAATGACAATGAGCGGGGTGATACAGGTTTATGCACTTATGCCCGTTTTTTGTGTGGAGTTAGATTTAAGCAAAGGGGTGCCTGATAAAATCATTTTAAAGTATGGTAATACTTAACATACTCAAATTCTTGACTATGAGAATACTGCTTTTAGGTGCCACAATTGCAAATTATCAGGTCATCTTTATGCATTCTATCCTCAAGGGCATTCACAAGCAATGAAAAAAAGGGAGAAAACTCAAAATCAAACAAATAGAATGTGCCAGATCCGCCATTAGTGGCAGAAGATGTTTTTGAGAATCTTGAAATACACGTTGACACATAATTGAGAGATAGTAAAAGAGGAGAAAAAAAACTGCATCAACTAATGACAAAGTGCACATGGAAGAGATGATAGATGCTGTTCAGACCTCCCCTTTGAAGCAACCAGTTGGGGGAATGAAAAGAGGCCATGTGTCTGAAAGCTCAGATTCAGACAGATTTGCATGAAAATGGAACTTAGGAAACACAAAGCTTAGATAAACAATTAGTTATGGTGAATGCTAAACAAGAAATGTCGCAGGTGGTTAAAAAGAAAAAAAGTAAAAAGGTAAAAAAGACAAAATAGCTAATCTACTAGACTACTATCCCACAAGTTGATTACTGGTTTTTGGGTAGTAGGTAGGATTGCTATCTTTGTGCTCTTTTGTTGTCTGTATTTGGCTTAATGCTTTTGGCTTGTCTTTGTGTCAAGTCTTTTATGGCTGTTTTTTGTAAGCTTATTTTTATGGCTGGGGGCCCTAAATAACTTCGTACCTATAAAAAAAAATAATTGTAAATTTGTAACTTTTAAGGTATAAGTAATTATAAAGACTTCAATTTTTATTACTTGGTGATTGGGTGGATCTTTCTCGGATAGCTAGTGCCGAAGAAAAAAGCCTCCTCCCTAGCCTGCTTGTAGTTCTGCAACTTTGAAATAATGAGGTCCCTCACCTCAACCTCAAGTGTCATACTCTCAATGCATGTTGAGAGGCCCTCCATAACCTCCCCATTTTAGCATCTGTGAAGCCATCATAGTAGAAAAACTCGAGATTAAGGTATTACCCCGCTCAATGGATGGGTTGGTGGTAGAGTTGATTGTTCCACCTCCAATCATTTAACTCCCAAATGGTATCAAATCTTCTACTATCCCCCTATAAAAGTTTTGGATGGCTACTTTGGCTCTATCCATGGACTCATAAATATATCCCATTGGGTTTTGCTCCCCATCCACCAAGTGCAAAACCCTCACGAAAGGCTTCGACACCTACAAAGTTACAAACAAATTAAAATTACAAACTTACAAATAAAGTAAATACTAAAAAATTGAAAATAAAGGAATCGACTTGAAGTTTAAATTTAAATTTGAAGTTACCTTGATGATCTCTATAGCTCTCTTTGCAAAGGCATCATCAAAATTTGTTTTTGTGGTCTTCTCTCTATCAGCGTTATTTGAATATGTTGAGTCCAACCATGCTTGACTCGTAAACATTTGTTTCAATGCTGTCAACAAACTATAAATACTTTGCAACAAAAGAAAGTTAGTTGCAAACCTTGTGACACTTGCTCGCCTAAGTTATTGGTTCGTTTTGGGTTTGGGTTTGGGTTCGAAGAATTGGCTTCATTGGTACGACGATTTGTTTTTGGCCTTGGTTACAGCTTGGGTCCGACCATACAAAAAATATATAAAAAATAAAAAATATAGAAATTCTAGCCTAATAAATAGGAAATTAGTGACATTGTTGTTAACCACAGTATATGATTCCCTAAAAAAAAATCTTTAATATTTTATTGAATGTATTTAACATAGTAAAATAATTAACATTTGCGAAAAATATTTAACATAGTATTTAACATTTTATTTGTTAACATATTAAATACTATGTTAAATACTTAAATAAATATGATTCCCTAAATACTATGATAAATACATGTTCATAATTAACATAGTAAAGTATTCAAATATTTAGCATTTGTAAAAAGAAACACGCTGCCCCCCCTCCTTGACATCGTAGACGTGACAAAGAGAAACAAATAATTTGCAGTGAAAGAAATAAAATTGCTTGGATTTTTGGTGAGGAAGAGACAACAAAACATGCATAGCAGTGAAGACATAAGACGTTAGGGCACTAGAACACAACAAAAAGCGACACAACAAACTGCAAAATTAAAATGTGAAGAAGAGTCTTCTAGTCTTGAGCACGTGTTCAAACTTCGTTCATGTCATTGAAAAACGATAAAAAATTAAAAAAATCCCGTCATTGATCGCTTTTTACTATTTTAGCTTGCAAATACTGCTCCTCAATGCCTAGGGTTTGTCTTGGGCACCTACGTTTGCTTGGGTTCTTTTGATAGAGGAACTCAAACGAACTTGGGTGCCTGAGATGAACCCTGGGCATTGGGGTTCGCATTTCATGCCCGTTCCTAAACCTAATGTGAATTGGATAGTCAAACGCAGACAAAGTGTGAAAAATCGGTAATGTAGTTGCTCACACAAAATCTCTCCTTGGTGTGATTTTTTTCTAGATGAGAACTCAAGGGTGATTATAAATGTATTTTGTGATGTTTCTGGCTTCTTCTAGAAGGTCAAGGCAATGGGCCGCAAAAGGGGTCCAAAAGAATGATGGATGCCTTTCTTTAAACAATTTTCCAACTGCCACATATGTTGTTGCATTGTTAGTGATAACTTGCACAACATTCTCGATGCCCAGCTCTAAGACAACCTCTTCGAGCATTTTGCTTAAAGTTTCTGCATTTTTACTTTGTTAGAGGCATCATTTGACTTCAAAAAAACCACTATGTCAAAATGTTGATGAGGGTGCAGTTCTTTCCATTTGTCCACCCATCTGAAAGAATGGTGCATACAAACTTATGCCACTGTTTCTTTTGATCCTCCATAATTGATATAGCATTTTCAACATTCTGGATCAACCTCCCACTTAAGTCTTTTGGAGAGGGTGCCTTGTACCCTTTCTCTACAATTGTTAATGCCGTTGCCAAATACTCTCAGTGTGGGCTCTTTGCCACGTTGAAGGGAAGGTTGTTGAAGTCCCAAAAATTTGCACGTGCCTTATCTGCTTCCACGTGTGTCTACTTGTTCCACTTTGTCGTGTCAACAAAGGTTGTGTCTTGGTATGTTTGTAGGTACAAAAAGCTATGTGATTGCCTTTTGCTCGAACTGGATGTGCTTCACATGCATGGACCACGACTAGAGCCCACAATCTCTGTCATAGCTATCTCAGTTTTCGCTGCCAATGTGGGAGCAAAGGTTTCTGTTAATGTTGTTTGTACCTTTGCCGTCTCTACTTTCTTCTCATCCAACAAAAGAAGCTCTACAATCTTTTCCCTTTTTGCCTCTTCCATTGTATTGGGACATGGCATGACATCGTGACAAGAAATGCATGTAAGAACAAAAATGGTAGGAACAGTTAAGATACATTTTCAATTTTCCCTGCTTGAAATCTGCTATTCATTTTCACCAAATTCTTGCTAGATGCAAAACAACCATTTGTTATTACTTGGAAGATCTTGGATCGATTGTGCAGGTGTCCATTACTACTTTATGCTGAATCAGGAAAGATATGGACAAAAAAACTCACCCTCACAGTAATAATTGAATCATGAGTTATCTTGGCATATGCCATTGAATCATTCACAAGCCTCCTACCAAAGTTCTTCATCTATTGTTACATGCAAGAACAAAAATGGTGGGGAACAATTAAGATACAATTTCAACTTTCCACGGCCTGAAATCTATTGCTCATTTTCACCAATTTCTTGGTAGATTCAAAACAGTCATTTGTTATAACTTGGAAGATGTTGCATCAATTGTGCATTAGTACTTTTAAAATCCGTTGGAAGTGTAAACCTTAGAATAAAGGTGCACCAAAACAAAAAATTAAGAATGATATGATAGTTTATGCATTGAAGGCAAAAAATTCTTCAGCTTGTTGCAAAATGCAATCACCTATCTTATGTAAAAGTTGAACGTATATTTTGAATGGCAACTCATAGTTTGACCTATTTAATTCTGTGCATAATGATAGGAGTGAACAAAAATTAGAATGTACGTGTTTGCCTTTTGGCATTTATTTACCTAAAAAATAGATTTTCTGAGTCTCTGCGATGTTTTGTATTTATGTATGCCTTGCACATCCATACGATGTCTCGAGGATGATGATGGTTGAATACATGAATGTTTGCAAGACTGGAAAGGCTGACAAGGGTACTTATGAAGGAATATGAATATGTTTCTTTTTTACCCTATTTTCCAAAATTTGTTACGAAGGCATCATCCTTAAGTTGGACTACCTGGTGGACCAGGATCGTGGGTAAAGTTAACTTCCACAGTTGGACTTAAAATGCTATCATATTCCCTGGTACACAAACATTCCACCACTCCTGCAAACATTCCAAACTTGAATCTGGTATTATAGTTATTCGTGATGTTTTTGGGTAGTTACATGAAACCCCATGTATTATCTTTGTCAACAGGGATATCAATATAAAGTACTACCTCAGCTCAATCATAAACGAACACAGAAACATTAGCTCTTCAATAGCTAACTGAAAAGTTTGTATCTTGCATATAATTAAGTATGACTCACCTGCACTTAAAGTAATTGCATTTGTAAGGTAAAACATTTTAACTAATTGAACTAAAAAGCACTGCAAAATTTGTAGCCAATTGAAACCTTTTAAAGCCTGTCTAAAACATTGTATAAGCATTAAAATTACAACATAATAAAAAATGCAAATGCAATGGATTCCTGTTAAGTAAATATGTAAATGGGACACTGGGAACCTGCAGGCTTGTTCTAATAGGGAACAAACTTCAGCAATAAGGGGATAGTGCTACGTCTTTGAATGGGGGAAAAATTAAATTATAGATGTCATCATTTATCCAACTGCTAACCTCTAGAAAAAAATCATTTCGACATCTAGTTTCATGGGTCTGACGCCATACCTTTGAAAATGGTGAGAAATGAAATCGTGGATATAGCCACTAATCCAACTTCTAACCTCCAAACAAACTCATTTTCTTAACTCATAAAATGTTTCAAGTTTCATAAGAGAAATGTTTCGGTCCAAATTCTACGAATGTCTTATATTTCCCTGCTCATATTATCAGTAACTACCAATTGAAATTTGAGAATTGAACCTCTCTGAGTCACTATGTTTAAGAGGATGAGTTATTACCCATCTCATTGGATTCTGAAAAAAAATGAATAGGCGAATGGTCACATGCAAACCAAAGGGATGTGATTTCATTAAATTTCAAGTGTTTATTCAATATTACAGTTAGCGGAGTGAAATAGGTATTGACAGAACCCATGGATGTACATAACTCATCCATTCCAGAATGACCACAAAAAATAGACAAACCATCCATGAAAGACATACATAAACTGCTTGCTTACACCTTATTTATATGGTTTTAATGGTCCTGCAACATATTGAAAAAGTTATGAAGCATATCATCCATCATCAAACTTGATGATCACACAAGTAGAAAGGGCCTTATCATAATCCAATTCAACCTGTTATTTGAATTATCCCCTAAACAGCAAGAGTGACTCCATTCAACAAAAGTGCTGATGGATTCACAGAATTTTTCACTTATTTACCTGATCCACTGGTAATGTTTAATACTGACAGCTTGTGATAGGAATCTAGATAATTATTAGAATGGCAATGGCTGTATTCTAGCAGGCTTCCATATTTTGATCCTCTACTCCAATAAAAAGTGACTCCATGTTTGGCCTAAATGATATGCCAGATATCTTGTCGAAGAGGTCAATCTCTTGACACCAATCATATTTGTGTTTTACATCAAAGATATGGACAAAATCTGCTGGCTTGGCCAGTGCCAGAAAACTTCCATCTGATGTGAATCTCATTGACTGCACAGCACCAATGTTTCCTTCAATACTGTCAAAGACGAGTCTAGGTTTTTAATGTCCCAGGTTCTGCTAGTCACATCCTGACATCCTGTGGCAAAATATCTACCATCTGGATGCCATGCAGACGCAAAGGAATAGTCCAGATGCCCTCTTAGATCAGCAACAACCTGAAAGGAAAGTGCAAGTTCATGATTAAATTGTCATGTTCATGGGGTCCTACTGATAAAGATCAACTGAAAATGCATAAAATATACACAGTAAGCTCAAAATTCCCGATGTGACTGAAGGCCCTAAGTAGTTATCTTCAAGTGAAGCCATCCTCTACATAAGAGCTTTGCTAGTACATGGATGGGTATGCAACTGGAAGATTTTGTTCAGGGGCAGTTGCATCTAACAAACAATTCTGTAGCTCACAGTTGTTTTTTTCCATTGCTGTGGCCATAATGGAGAAGACTTGCGACCATATAGAGTATTATTTCATCACCCACTCTCAAGTGTTTTGTTTTCAATGAACCCAGGATACAAAATGAAATAAAAGTGTAGAACGAATGACATATAGCCTGATAGAGAATGATGAGTACCTGCCCTGTCTGGTGATTGACAAGTAGCGCATCCGCATAATCTCCAACCACAACCACAAGTGCTTTATCTGGACTAGTAGAAGTATGCTGTAAAGAATACAAAAGAAAAAACATAGAGATCTCGGCCCTCCAGAAAGTACTTTCATGAATTCATGGATGTTTATACTATTATACCACATTTGATACCGATTTTTGATAAGCATTTGGGAAAGAGACCTAACTCAGATTTACAGCCCATGGAAAGAAATTATGCTGCAGCATATAAAAGGTCTCCACATAAAACACGCGAGCAACAGAATCATTATTTGAAGTCATTAACTATGCTGCACTACTGCCAATATGTGCTTTATAATTGGCTTGCAAATTGCTTGACTATCATAATTACTTAGCTACCTAGATGTTGATGTGGGAAGCTATCAAAGCCTGACTCTTTACTGTCAAAAAATGTTGGTTTCGGAGGGAAGAACCTAGTGCCGAAGCAATAAAATAACCAAAAAAACAAGAGACTGTTATACCTAGATTGTCACTGCTTAGCCAGGGAAAGGACCTAGTTATAGTTATAGGGAAAGGACCTAGTTATAGTTATTTGGAAAAAGCATAGCTATGAATCCTAGACCAATAATAGAAGCTCATTATTTTGGTTTATGAAATTAAGCATAAACTGGATTTAATTTTCAACAATTCAACATACAATCCTTTTGACATTTTTTGTTACAGCGGGGAAAAATAATTATATTAATGTCCATGAATGGCCAAGATCCATGAATGGGACTTAAAAATACTTCAAGATAAACAAGCGTCAAGCCTAGAAAGACTGGAGTCTAACCCTAAAGCAATATCAAAGTTATAGAGAAAATCATTGTGTAGAATGTCAATGTTCCATAGAGAGCTCGTTTTATCACTCTGACAAATCAGATAAAAAAATTAACAGAAGATAGCTCAAAAAAACTAAATTTTCCATTGACTGATTGGCAGGAGTTGGTTGCAAACAATTTGGATACAAGAGATCATTTTAAGTATCGAGAACCTTCATATTTTAAGAAATCAATAGTGCCAGAAAGGCTGCACAGAGAGGAATTGGTTTTCTGAAACTTTTGACGTGTAGTAGAAGCTTTCTATTGACAGGGGATCAACTCTGTATGTCCCTTTTTTCGAATTAATTAAATCGAGTACCAAAACATATTTTTATTTCCTGTACGCTAAGGGAAAATTCATAAAGGGGAATAATCTATTAATAATTTATTAAGTTGTCTAAAAGGTGCTTTAAGTTATAACTTTGAAAAATTACAATTTATTATTATTGAATGGAGCCAAAAGTAAATATTGGATACCTGACCAAAAAGTAATTAATATTCATAAGTTGGAAAAATGTGAATATTCAATTAAAAGAAATATATATATATATATATTTAGAGTTTTAATGGAAAAGTGAATATTAAAAGAATTGGGTAAAAAAGAGATTGATTAGTGAAATCATTCGAATAAAAACATAACCCTTTATATAGAGAAAACTTGCAGCTTCTGCAAATATTTAGAGGACGAAAACCCTTGAATTTACAAGTACGAAGACACAACCCTTCATACCCATTTGGTAATCCCATCCAAGGATTACAATTGTGATTCCAATTTTAGGATTTAACAGGTTTGGAGGCCCAAACAACTAGGGCACCACATTTCCAGGTTTGGTGTGAGGGTTTCAAGGGCAGATTTGCATGCATAGAGGGTCCTTAAGGTAGGGCGTCACACATTCCGAGGCTGCCATAGCTCTCTAAGCACAGAGTGCAGCAGATGGGAATAGCCAACAGGTCGAGATAACCATCCGATAGTCCAACGTCACATTTATCATCGGCCACACTTGCAATAATTAATTCAACGCAACAAACAAGAGAAATAATTGGTATTTATCATTTGTAGACATTGGTATTTGTGCAATTATCATTAGGGTTGGACCCAGTTGATTATATTCAATAGTGAGTATTCGTATTTGTTGTTGCATGTAATGTTTTATGCTTAATCAAATTGTCAATTTTTTAGAATAAATAAATAAAATAAAAAATTCAAGGTTTCAATATTTATTTGTCAAGATTTCAATTTAGCGGGTTATTTCAAACTCTTAAACATGAAAGTAAGTCACAAATGTTTTCTTTAGCAGGAATTAGTGTTGCCACCTCTCTTTTAGAATCCACGGTATGTAGCCGGATTTCATGGTCATTAGGCAAATTTTATCTAGATGGAAACTCGTACAACTTATCGCGGAATGGGTCTGGTTCAGTTACTTGTGGTTTTTGGTGAGTAACTAACTGTAGTTACTCACCAAAACCCGCTAGTAATTGAGATCGACCTGAGAACCTATCGATAATAATGATAAACGGTTAAAAACACGCCATTATGTTATTTTTTGTAATGGTTGCCCCTGATTTTTTTTTTAATATGTATTGTTTTCAGAATATGAAGAAAGATGCAGAAGGGTTTTTATGTTTTGTGTCCATTCATCACATTGAGTACATACATTGATAAGGTAGAATTACATTAAAACATATGTCATTGCGACTCAATATAAAATCCAGAAAGTTTCAATCTTAAATTAGATCTGAAAATACTCCATTAACAACAGATTTTCACCATTGAAAAAGCAGATCAGAATTTTATGTTCGCTGTCTAACTCCATGGAAGTGGCGCTAATCCCAAGGGGGGGTGATTTGCTCCAATAAATCACACATCATTAAATTCCAACAGGTGGCTGAAAGGGGATGCCCAACCAAGTAAAAGCCAATGAAAGAATACTCGGAAGGAATTTCACCAAATTGTGAAACCCACACACCAATCAAGCTCCAAACCCAACTCAGAAATCTATGAAATTCTTCATTTATCCATCATCAAAATGCCCAACCAACAATATAAATATTGTAAAAGCTTCCAACCAAGCACCAACTAGCTAGGGTGCATCACCATCCACCGAAACCAACAATGTGAGATGAGGGTTTTCGTCCTCAACCCGCTGTAATTGAATCCTGGAAAAAATCCAGCTGCCTCCTTAAGCTACCAAAGTTCACACCTCCCAATGAGAGCCCAAAGATTGATTAAATAGAAGATGAGGGAAGGATTAAGGCAACTTCTATTTTGAAAATGCTTTTTCCTTCAAAACCCCATGCCCAACTTTGTTTATTTTAATATTTATTTTTAATATTTTAATATATCATCAAATATTTCCCAAAGGGGGTGTCCAACATAACGTACATTGTCCCCTCTTTGAAAACAACGTTGCTCAACTAGGGCAAAGGGGTCTTTTATAACCCATGCTTATTCTCACTTAATTCCATTAGCAAATTTATTAATTTGAGTGACGAATAAACAAATAATAACTCTGACCATTGAGAGAACTCACCCCTTCCAAAAATGGGAACTTTGCACTGCTGCTGAATAGGAGCTGAGACTAGTTACTAAATATAACACTTACCAAAAATATTAAGTGAGCCAAAACTTCAAACTGGCCCAAATAAAGCTCAGTTGGAACCTTACTAAAAATAGTAAGTTTACTGAAGATAGTAAATTATTGAAAATAAAAACTTACTAAAAATAGCTATCACCATTGGAAAATACCTAGAAAAAACCCAAAAAAACCCAGAAAACTCATCTTAGGTCGCCAAAGTTCCCTAACCAATGTCCACTTAGCCTACGGGAATTGGAATACGCTAATGGTAACTCAAACTGATTATGAATGAGAAGGGGACATTACATTTTTGGTTGCGATTTTCTACTCTGCGATTTCTGTTTGAGAATTTATTATTTTCCATCGCGATTAGAGTCTACATCCTTTCAATTTGTCTCATAAAAATGTGAAGAATCACAAGGAGTCTGCATCATTTTCAGTCATGATTTGAGTTTGCATTTGCGGCCAAGGGATTTGCTTTTGCATTTGCGACTTTGATTGGGCCAAAAACAAAACCTCTAGGGAAAAGAAAAGTTCATTTGACCATTTCAATCACGATTTTCTCTTGTTTTCTGCTCTACTTTCACGATCTACTATTGCTGCTGCATGCGTGCGTGATCCTTGCACTTTTGGTTGGTTAGTTTGATATTTTGTTTATAAGTTGGTTTGATATTTATTTACAAGGCAGTATTTTTTATATGGACTATATGTATAGTCGTTCTAATATATTAAATACTTATTGAACCCAAATTCCAAAAAGTATTAAATATAGTTTAAATATATTAAATACTATAGTTGTTATATTTGATATGGTTGGCATTGATTATTATAGTTGGTTCTATACTTTATAGTTCGTATAAGCCTTATAAATCTAAGTTACTGGTTCGTTTTGGGTTCGGGTTCGAAGAACCGGATTTGTCGGTATGACTATTTTTTTTCCTTTTTCTTTGGTTTTGTCCATACAAAATATATATAATTTTAAAAAATATAGAAATTCTAGCCTAATAAATAGGAAATTAGTGACCTTGTCATTAACCACGGAGTATGCATATTGATATTAAAAACAAATTACGAAATACTTTGATAATCATTAATGCTTAATGAATAAAACGTAAAAAATAAAAACTTTAGTTATATAATTATTTAATATTAACGTAAATATAAAAAACTTATAACTTTAATTATATATTTAATATTAATATAAGTATTATACTATTAAAGAAATAATAAAATTTTAATAAACAACGAACATTTAAAATAAAATTAAAAAAAATATTTTATTAGTATAAAAAACAATGAACATTTAACTAAGTCTAAATACACTGCACTTATATTTATCCATTTCCTCCATCTTTGTATCGACATGCTCATTACAACCTAGGGTGCAATTGTTATCGATAAATATTTAAATAAAAAATAGCTTTAATTTATGCACTTGCCTTCCATCATTACAAATATAAAAAATTATAATATTATAATCTGAAACATTGATGGATTAATTGGAGATCAATACAAATTTTTCCAAAAATTATTTTCTTATTTCATGAACTACAAAAACCTCAATTCTTTAATATAATATTAGATAATAACTACTTTATAAAATTAAAATTAATTAATCATTGAGATTTTAGTTAAAATTTATTTTTCATTTGAAATAAGTTACTTTCATTACCTAACTTACTAAATTAAGCGTTCATATTAAAAAATGCCGTTGAGCTATATCCTTACTGTCCTGCCTTATCTCATCATGGAGGCAAAATTTAAAGAGAATTCAACCTACTGAAATCTGAGCCACATTTCTTGACACAAATGATATAAATCAATCCGTATAAATTTGAGCCACATTTCCACACTTATGAAGTTAGCCACTACAACCTAATCCATTGGGAATCTTATAAAACCCTGATAGGGGAGAATGTTCGGAGTGGGTGGAAGTGTGGCGGAGAAATGGAGAGCCATACATGGCAGCGACAACTGGGAAAGCATTTTCGATCCCCTCGACCACGCCTTCTGCGAGTCCATTCTCTGTTATGGCCAACAGTGCACGACATTGGCATTCACGACAATGCCTAGGGCTGATAATTTTAAAAAAACCAGATATCATTCATTATTGACTGATTTTCGATTAGCACTGTTTAACAAATAAGAAAAAAATAAAAAAATTGTTTTTAACTATTTTTCCCTGTTCTCCTCGGTTTTGCCATGGTTTGCCCTGTACCACCTACGTTATTCTGGCAGAAGAATCGGGCGAATTAGGGTTCTCGAGGATGAACCCTGGGTGAATTTGGTCGTGCATGTTGGCAATATTGTCATTGATGTCAAAGGTGTATGGACTAGATTGTCATTGATGTCAAAGGTGTATGGACTAGATTGTCATTGATGTCAAAGGCCACTAATCGTTATCCAATTTCAAGGCATCTAAAGACACGTTTATATTGAAGAGTACTAGCCGAACCCTATTTCTTATTGGCAAGATATTTGAATTGATCTTCATAAGGTTTGCCGACCCTCTCCTTATTTGGCACCCAATTTGAAAATTAATATTAATCAATGATTATTAATTATTGGCCAACCCTCTTTATGTCATGTCTTTTTAAAAAGTTGTCTCTATTCAAAGGGATGCCTCCCTTCATGAAGAGGCATAAGGAAGATATAAATGTATAGAGAAGTTGGAAAGAAAGTATGTAAGTTGAAGTGGGAGATATGTGAAGATTAATAAAGAAGAGAAAGAAGCAAGTGTGTGGAAAATAAAAAGATATATCATAGAAACACATGCAGATTTGAAGAAAAAATTAATTCTGTCTATCGTTCAAATATAAGTAGATTTTTGTGGAGAAGAGAGGAGATTGAATTTGCCATGATTCGTTGATGAAGCAACAATAGTGTGGTGAAAGATTGTTCAGTGGAGGTGGGTACCTCATAAAGAAGAGATTGGTGTCTCTTGCTAAGTTGGTGCTTAGTAATGGGGATTTGGTGTCTCTAGTAGGTTGGTGCCTAAAATTTTTATAAGAATTTTATTTGTGGCTAGATTTGGACATAGTAGATCTTAGTAGTCCTTTTCTCCATTGTTTTCTCCCGAAAGGGTTTCCACGTAAATCTTGTGTTGATGTGTTCTTAATTGTTGATGTTGTGTGATTGATATTATTATGATTATCAATTTGAAAAAGTAAAAGATTAGCTTATACTGATTCACCTCTCCTCTCAGTATAAGCGTGTGCTCATCAATTGGTATCCTAGCGGGTTCCTTCAAATATAGTCTAACTGCTAGAAGGTAGATCTCAAGAGCACATATGGCCTGTCAAGAAGGATTTTCCTCAAATAGGGCTCCATTGTTCGATGGAACGAACTATGCTTTCTAGAGCATAAGGATGCGCACTTACCTAATGGCTCTTGGCTTTGATATTTGGCAATCAGTTGTGAGCAGATATGTAGCTCCATCATCTCCACCAACAGATCCGGTGGGAAAGAAGATGAGTGAAAATAATGCAAAATCTATGAATGCAATTTTGTGTGGTCTATCAGAATCGGAGTTTGTCAAAGTAATGCATTGTGAATTGGCAAAAGAGATTTGGGATAACCTAAAGAACATCTATGAAGGAGACGACAAGGTAAAGAAAGCGAAGCTTCAAACAAATAGAAGACAATTCAAAAGTTTGAAAATGAAGGATGAAGAAAACATTGTAGCGTATCTGCTTTGTGTGGATGAAATTGTTAACCCTATCAAAGGTTTTGGAGAAAAGGTTGAGGATGTAATGATTGGGCAGAAAGTATTAAGGTCTCTTCCCTTGCGATTTGATGCCAAAGACTCCGCCTTCAAAGAAATGAAAGATCTAGATACTCTAACAATGGATGAGTTGCATGGGATCCTCACGACATATGAAATGATGATCGAAAAGGATAAATCATCTAAACGAGAGGCAGCCTTCAAAGCCTCAAAGAAAATAAAGAATAAAGAGCCCAAGCCAAGTGATAGTTCTAATGATGAATCAGACGAAGAAGATCATTTTGTGAGGAAGTTGAAGAAAGGATCCAACAAGTACAAAGGTAAGTTGTCTTCTAAATGCTTTAACTGTGGAAAGGTAGGACATTTTGCTGCCAAATGCCTATATGCATAAAATGAAAATAGTGATGAGAAAAAGAAAAGCTTTCATAAGCACAAGAAAAGCCCCTATTCCAAAGAGGAAAGTAGTTCATCTGAAGAGAGTGTAATATTCCAAATCGGAATATTATGCAAGAATTTGGATTCCTTGAAAATCTCTTTTTAAAGAATTATTGATTTAAACTTGAAATAAAAACTTATATAATAAAATGAATATTTAATTTAGAATTTTCGAATGATAGAGTATTTAATCCACAAGGGGTTTTGTCTTTGGGTTATTTGATAACGAGGGTTTTCGTCCTTGAGATCCAGTCATGCAATTAAGGGGTTATGCCCTTAAGAGCCTTTGTTGATGCTTGTATAAAGTTGCATGTTTGAATGAATATGATTGGATGCCTTTACTTCTCACCAAATGTTGAATTTAAATACCTTCATAGTGTTCCACCAAACGTCATGCCTTCTCCAAGGATTGTGACCTTTCATAAAATGAATGCTAACTACTAATTAATTAATTAATAAATAATAAATGTTGTTTAAAGACTGCTGTTTAGTGTGGCACTCCCTTAATTAATTGTTGTTTGGAATATTACACAATGACGATTCCTTAATAAATTGCAACGCTTCTCTTAATTGCAGCGATTTTCTTGACAACGATTTGTCCTTGACAGTGATTTCCTCATTTAAGTTCAACAATCTCCTTCTTGGGGATATTACAGACCTCCCTTCCTCAAATTGCTTGTCCTCAAGCAATTGTAAGTTGGGATGCTCTAAAATGGTCGCTCCTTCTCATGTGGCGTCTTCGATTGGCAAATTCTTCCAATGAATTAGATAATTCTTTGATACTTCTATTCTTTAGCTTCTTTTCATGAGTATTAAGAATAGTCTCTAGTATGAGATTCAATTTACCTTCATCAATCGGAGGTAATTCCATGGAAGGAATAATATGTTGTCCAAGTGCTTGTTTCAAGCAAGACCCATGGAAGACATTATGTATGCAGTTGTGCCCTGGTAAATTCAATTCATATGCTACCTCTTCCACTCTTCTTATAATCTGGTATGGCCCGTAAAATCGAGGCTTGAGTTTTTCAACACCATTTTGTTTAAGTGAAGATTGTCTATAAGGTTGTAACCTTAAATATATCGTATCTCCAACTTCAAAAGTCCTCTCTATTTTATGTTGATCTTCATACAACTTTTGCTGATTTTAGGCGTGCTGAAGGTTGTCCTTGAGAGTTATTAGGATATCTTTGATGTTGTATTAAATCCTTGGCTCCAGGAACCCTACTATCCAGGATGGCCAATTCTACAAAAGGATATCCGGAATGAACAATGGATGAGTTGCATGGGATCCTCATGGCATATGAAAAGAGGACCGAAAGGGAGAAATCATCTAAACGAGAGGTAGCCTTCAAAGCCTCAAAGAAAATGAAGAATAAAGAGCTTAAGCCAAGCAATAGTTCCAATGATGAATCAAACGAAGAAGAAGCTCATTTTGTGAGGAAGTTGAAGAAAGGATCCGACAAGTATAAAGGCAAGTTGCGTTTTAAATGCATTAACTGTGGAAAGGTGGGACATTTTGCGGCCAAATGCCTATATGCATAAAATGAAAATAGTGATGAGAAAAAGAAGAGCTTTCACAAGCACAAGAAAAACCTCTATTCCAAAGAGGAAAGTAGTTCATTCGAAGAGAGTTTCTCCACTAGCGATAGAGAAGGATCTTATTCATGGCAATAGAAACAAAAGATGATATCTTGGAAAGTGAAGACAACGAAAAAGAAGAAAAGGAGTCAGAAGAGGAAGAGAATGCCGAAATAGATGGGGAAGTAGATTTGGAAGAACTTATATGTGCCCTAAGTGAAATAAAGAAGCTTAAGAAGAACTTGAAACAAAAATTATAGCTTCAAGAGGACTGTGAATCTAAGGCAAAAATTTCACAAAGTCTTAAGGAATTGGAAAAGATGATCATCAACCTCAAGATTCAACTTGAAGAAGCAAAAAGGATTGAAGAGGAGGTGAGAATCAAATTAAACAAAAAGGAAAAAAATTGTGAGAGTCTAGAGTCCGAAATTGTTTCCTTAAGGAACCATAGAAAACACCCACTAAGCTGAACAGAAGCCTCAAATTTGAGAAGAGTACTGAGATTTTAGATGATATCATAAATGGGCAGAGGTCACCATTTATAAAGACTGGTCTTGAATACAAAGAAAATCAGATGGATAACAAAGAAGATCACAAAGAGCCACCAAAGAAGGCAAATGAAGAAAAGATAAAAAGTTATGCATATGTTTTCAAAAATCCTATTAGCAAGAAGAAAGAGAATCAAGTCCCACAGAAAACAAGCACTCCTCCAAAAGATAACAACGACAAATTCAAAAAGTCCTTTCCTCCAAGGCAGGCACACGTGACTGGATTCCAACATTCTTTCTTTGGTTATTGCTTTTCATATAATCACTTTGGTCATAAAGCAATAGACTGTAGGACGCGTGCAAGACATTTGGTTGGAACAAGAATAGAAATCTCTATAGGTTCACAAATAGGAACTATATTTCATTTGCTTCTTTAGTGGATTACAATGTTATATGCTATAAGTGCAACAACTATGGACATACAACACGCTTCTGTAGAATAGTTTTTATGGAACCTCCTAGGCAGAATAAGATAGTGAAAGCCATGACTAAACAAAAGGAAGAAACTTCAAAAGTATGGAAAAAGAAGCAGGTGCAAGAAAATGAGAGATTTATGCTTTTGCAAACTGCATTTCATGCACAAGAGGTATCACTAAGTTCATAAGGAGAAGTACGAATTCAGGGGGAGCTAATCATTGCATTATCTTTCGGCTCTGTGGAAAACATAGCTTAAAGGATGAAGTCTCACAAAATATTAGAGAAAGAGAAGATATGGTTGGAGAGAAGAATGAGAAAGATGGTTAGGACAAAGTTGATATTCCAAGACAAAAACATGAAAAACTTGAAGAGACTTGGATGTCTATTGAAGAATCACTTTTGCAGGATGTGGTTAAAATGCATGATTGATTGTTTGAAAAACTTGAAGAGATTTGAATGTCTATTGAAGACTCACTTTTGCAGGATGTGGTTAAAATGCATGATCGATTGTTTGATCTACTAATCTTGTGCAATATATTGGAAATGCTCAGATCTTAGATGATGAGAGGTTGCATGTCCTTACCCTTGCATATGAAGTTGGCAAGAAGTTTATTGAAGGGGCTGGATATTCATTGTTTGCAATATTGGATAATAACATATTATCAGGGCATTTGTTGCATTTGTGTTTGGCTCACCAAAAGCTTTCACAATCACTCTTTAGGAGATATAACATTTGCAAGAATGTTGATATTTTGGAGATGTGTGGTTACCCAACATATGCTGATACACGACTTGCAAGGAGAATAAGGTGTGATACAATTTTTGAGATGTAGGATTAGTCCATGAACAATATTCCAAATTTGTGAAGCCAACATATGACAAATTTATATTGCCATCAAAGAAGTTTGCAAATATTATCATTCCTTGTGAAGGAGAAAGGTCCATTAGAAGAGATGCCTATGGGTTTCCATGATGTTGTTTGGGCTGATTTATGTGTAGATACAATAATGATAAAAAGGAATATGAAAGTATAATGGACATCCCTTTGCCATTGATGTCAAGGGAGGAGAGTTACAGAAAGGGGGAGAATTACAGAAAGGGGGAGAACCATGTTCTTGTTGCATTTACAGATTATATCTTTGCAGGGTTGCCATCAATAATAAAGGGGGAGATTGTTGGCAATATTGTCATTGATGTCAAAGGTGTATGGATGAGATTGTCATTGATGTCAAAGGTGTATGGATGAGATTGTCATTGATGTTAAAGGTGTATAGACAAAATCATATGAAGGTCAAAGGCCACTAATCGTTATCCAATTTCAAGGCATCTAAAGACACGTTTGTATTGAAGAGTATTGGCCGACCCCTATTTCTTATTGACAAGACAAATTTAAATTAATCTTCATAATGTTGGCTGACCCTCTCCTTCATTGGCGCCCAATATGAAAATTAATTTTAATCAATGATTATTAATTATGGGCCGACCCTCTTTAAGTCATGCCTTTTTAAAAGGTTGTCTCTATTCGAAGGGATACCTCCCTTCATGAAGAGGCATAAGGAAGATATAAATGTATAGAGAAGTTGGAGAGAAAGTATGTAAGTTGAAGTGTGAGATATGTGAAGATTAATAAAGAAGAGAAGGAAGCAAGTGTGTGGAGAATAAAAATATATATTATAGAAACACATGCAGATTTGAAGAAAATAATTAATTCTTTTTATCATTCAAGTATAAACATATTTTTGTGGAGAAGAGAGGAGATTGAATTTGCCATCATTCGTTGATGAAGCAACAATAGTGTAGTGAAAGATTGGTTAGTGGAGGTGGGTGCCTCATAAAGAAGAGATTGGTGTCTCTTGCTAAGTTGGTACTTAGTAGTGGGGATTGTTGTCTCCAGTAGGTTGGTGCTTACAAATTGTTTAACGACGAGGATTGGTGTCTCTAGTAGGTTGGTGCCTATAAATTTTGTAAGAAGAATTTTATTTGTGGTTGGATTTGGACAGTTGATCCAAGTAGTCATTTTATTCATAGTTTTCTCTCGAAAGGGTTTCCATGTAAATCTTGTGTTCTTAATTGTTGATGTTGTGTGATTGATATTATTGAGATTATCAATTTGAAAAAGTAAAAGATTACCTTATACCGATTCACCCCGCCTCTTAGTATAAGTGTGTGCTCATCAGTGCACTGGACTAGGACAAGCTTCCGATGCGAACCAAACCCTGGTTCTTCTGCATAAAACCACGAACAAGGAATGTAGCTTATAATTTCTAGTTGATAATAATATTAAAGTGGTCTTCACATATTTTCTTTAGTCGGTTTAATAAAGTTGGTTTCTTTACCATATAAGTTATAATCGGTCTATTACCTATGGTCCTATAGTATTGTCTTTTTTAAATATTATAGCTTTAGGATGGCCTTAAAGACCTAGATGTTAGGGTCTGTTTGAGCTTTGTAGGGACTTTAGGGGTCTCAGGGGTGAGAGGTGGTTTAAAACTAATAGAAAATATACTTATGTGTTTTATCTTTATCTACATTCATTTCTCATGCCTTTTAACAGTGTTTTACATGTTATTTCAGTTTATTTAATGAATTTATATGTTTTTTAAAGTAGCGATGAAGTTGCCAAGTAATTGCCTAGAAACTCCAGAGTCCCTAGTGTTGGTTCCCAGTTGTACACCTCTTGCACTCAGCCTTGCACACTTTGAGAAATTGCAAACAAGGATGAAATACTCACATATATGTCGTTATAGTCGGGGAAGGGTTTACCATTAGGATGCATTGAATGCAGACAATAACTGGGAGACACCGACAAAGGGTATGGTTAGCTCCTTGCTATTTCTAGCTCTCTCTGAACCAAGGTGAGAGGACTTGAGGGGTAGCTTGCTCACATGGAGGGATATTGCAATTCAATCTCCATGGGGATTATTGGCACACAAGAAACACAAATCTGACCAGAACATAACCAAACTTGCTTACTCCACTTAGTAAAAGTTGTCACACGGAATGAACAAATGTTTTAGGCCAGACACAAGCTACTAAAAACAGATGTAAATATGATTGCAACCTTCATTTAAAGAAATTTTCAACAACAGAGGGACAAATGAAAGAATGCAATGCTAGGATTTAAAGCACAAAACACATACATTTCAGATATGCAATATTTATATATCTACAGGGAAATAACACTCGGAATATGCAACATGGTGGATTATTTGCAGGGTATGACAAATTAGGTAAATATAAAGAGTGGTGTGGTGGTGTGGTTTTTCAAACAAGATCTCCTTCAACAGGAAATGGCATCATTCATTTGCAAAGATGTTGAAAGACTGAAATATAAGCTAAAGAAACTAATATGAATGAGTTGCATCCATTGGTGCCAACATAATGCAAATATTCAAATGATTCTTGAAACCCTAAAGCATATACTGCAAGTAGAATTTCAAATGCTTTCTCCTATCAAATCCATAAACCCAGGGTGCCCATAAAAGGTTATCAACAACATATCCCCAAATCATAGTGCATAAAAGAATTTACAACTTAGATCTATGCCCAAAACAGTTGCCACCATTGATAAGCATAAAACTAAATACCCAATAAGCAGAGTATGAAGAATATTTCATTGCATTTTATTGATAAAATACAATAAAAAATCACAACTATTTTCTATTAACTTGCAAACAAATCTTACATACATCATTGTTTAAAAATGCTACCATGGGGACAAGCATGGTGAGTTTGCTCTTTTGACAGAGGAGACATATACAATGCTCTTAGAGCTTGCTAATGGCTATACAGTTGCAACCACCTTAGCAAGAGAAACAAGACATACCCACAACAATGATCCCGAAATTCGAAAGAGCCTAAGACCTAGAAAGAACAACCAACAACAACCTTTGAAAGAGGACAATCCTTTTTTTATCAACTTTTTCATCTAGAATATTTCGGGAATATGCTTCAGCTGGAAGATGCCCTTTGTCATGCCTGGAAGCTCCTGCTCTACAAGAAAATTATTTTGGTAACTGCCTATCCTTGTCATGATGAAGATTTCGAACAAACCCTTGATCTTCATGGCTGAAAATGCGTTGCACTTGGGCTTGAGGGAGAATATTCCCTTAGGAGCAAAACAAACTCCTTGTTTTCATGTGTAACTACTTGGCCATGCTTTCCCATTAATTATTTGCAAAACTGGAAACTTCTGGACAATTGCGCTTCCTCTTGTACACGCCAAAGAAAGCCCATTGCCTTGTGATGATTTCATTGGAATACTCCACTTGTGATAGAAGCAAAGAAGGATCCACGACCGTTTGGAAAATATGCTTGGAATGGCCCACCTTGGCCTCATAAATCCTGCAAGATATTTTACCTCCAAGGAGGTCATCGCCACAAGCAAAATATTAAAAATGACAATACTTAAGCTTTGTTTTACCTTTTTGCCTTAATACCGAAATTTTCTGTGCCTTCCACATTTCTATTTTGCCTTTGACCTCTTAGGGTTGCCGCCAAACTTTATAATGCTTAAGTGCATTATTTACTTTTTAGAAGTTTGGCCTCGCCGTTTGACTCTCTATGTGGATTATATTAATAGCATGGCTCTCTTCTATTTAAAAGCTCGTGCTTTGAATTTTTTTAACTTCTACTTGGATAGGTCATACATTTTGGAATGAGCAGAAATACTGATGTGGCCTCTTGAATGCTTACGTGGCCTCTGATTTCCTTTGAAACTTCGCTGCTCCCCTTTTGGATCATCTCTCCTTTGATTGCATGTTGACTGGCAAGTTGTGGACATTGGCTTGAATTGAAAGCTTCGAGCACAAAGTGTCTGAACAAAAAGTCCTACACAAAAAGTCTGACGATCAAATCCTTTGAAACAAGGGAAACTTGGAACAAAATGTCCGACCAAAGATTCCGAACAAAATCTCCGACTTGCAAAAAGTCCGACATGCAAAAAGTCCAACTTTACACAAAGTCAAACTTTACAAAAAGTTCGACTTGCACAAAGTCCGACTTCACACAAAGTTTGATTTCACACGAAGTCCGACTTTACAAATTTTTTGAAAAATTGAACTTGAAAATTTTCAAACAAAAACTTAAGAATTTTCCAAAAAACTTAAGAATTTGAAAAGTTGAACTGGTGATTTTTTGCAACTTATTTTCTGCTATATATTCCCGTGGACCGTTTCACCCCAACTGCGAATTGCACTAGTGCAAACTTGCACTCAACCTTCATAATTCTGCCACTTCAAAGCCTTTTCAAAGACGAAAAACATCATACTTAACATTATTTGATTTTTCCAGCTTGATTTTAATCACAGACCCTGCAATCTTATTGAAATATGAAAACATTAAGCATTCGCTGGAACCAAGATTATACAGGGTTTTCACAAGGCAAAAACTGGATTTTTTAACTTTGGTGAACACTTGCAAATAGGAGGAAACAATGGGATATTCATGCACTAATATTTCGGAAAAGGGCACAAATTGCTCAGTGCAATTTTGGGCACTAACACCTAGTCCGAGTCAATTTTTTTGGCGGCCGAGCAATTGCTGAGTACAAGTTTTTGAACTATGGTTGCCACTGCTATTGTCAACTCAATATATGGTCTGGGAATGCATCATCGAAGTAATTTGGACGATAATTGTATTTCAAACCATAATTTTGGGCTGCAAACACTGTCTTCAAGATTCAAATTAGTTGATTTTTCAAGATTTGGTGTCAATGAAAACACACGAGAACCTTCGTCGCACTTAGTACAAGGAAAATAAAGCAAAACATCATCAAAACCCATGTCAAAAAATACAGTGTCGGTGCAATCCTCTAAACAAAAGCATCATTTAAGACACCAAAATGTATTGTTAGGAAAGTAGGGAAAGAAATGGAATGCAAAGATTTTATTAAGGAATTGGTAAAGAATGGCTCGACGCTAGGCTTATATAGCAATGATAAATTGATAATTATTACAGTTTTAACTGTTCCTTAAACCTTCCTTCATGAAAAATCCAAAAACAAGGGCATGAAGGATAAAATAGCCCACCTCGATTACTATAGTTGTTGGAAAATACGATTTTTGGAGTAGCCTGCATTATTGAGCGACGACAACTCAGACACCACAGCTCTTTCCCAGAGATCTGCACATTTATATCCCTAAAATTCTGCACTCCATGCAATTGTAAATACTTATATTGATATATAAAAGGTATCAAAAACTAAGCATCTGTTACTGTGGATCTAGATTGTGTTGACATCGCAGGTTCAAATCTAGCGGAGGACCAGGCTGCCACAAATCTTCCAAAACCTGGTCCAACATGCTGAATTAATACTGTCAAGAGATAACAAAGGGGTTCTGGCATTGGAATTCTGGTCAGAGATCTATCAAATAAAATTAAAATAAAACTGAATACAGGCAAGGGGCACCCAAAGATTTCCATTCCCTTTCACATCTGAACATATACAAAATAGGTACTGAAAAACTGCTGAAAACATGATTATGAATGAACATAAATAACAAGAGAAACAAAAATCCCGATACCCTTCCTCAAAAACTCCAAATCTTTGATTACTCATTGTTCAGTCCAGTAGCTTGGAGAATCCTTGTGGATCTGAAAATGAATCTTGGGTTTACTGGCAGAAGCTTCAACAGCTTCAGTTTGATGTGTTGTATTTGTAGATATGGAGCCCACTGTCATAGATGAAAAGGGTTTTATGTTGGTGAAAGTTTTGCACTAAACATTATGGCTCCTCACCTCCATTGAACAGTGCACAATTAATGGTCAATCCGAATCCAACGGTGAGAATCAAGATCGAACTTTCCAAAGCATATAAACTCTGAAACACGCAAGAGAAGTTACAGGGCAGACAGTTCCTGTGGCAATGATTTTTTTTCCAGTGCTGATTTTGTTTGCGCTGCAGCAACAGGATACCTCAGGATTAATGCTAGATAGACATTAAAAAAATGAATGAAAAGTCATGAAGGGAATGAAAAATCGTGAACTACAGACACATGTTGGAACTGTGCAATGCATCAATGGCTGCAAGCTGTCCAATACTCTTGCCATGTCCTGCTGTATTTCTGGCCGCTGATCGGCATTTGACAAACCCATCCACTGTGCAGTCATCCATGGCTATAATCTGTCCTATGGTCTTTCCTATGCCAGGCTCAATTACCGGCCATTGATCTGAACGCTGACAGCTAAGTCTCTCCCACTATATAAAGCCTATTGGCGCAATTAAAGATACTTCATATTTGAGAAATATTATAATGGTCATTTTGGCAGCAACAGTTCACCACCATCCATAGTTGGCGTCAATCCACTACTGAACAAAATAACCTTGGAGCTAAATCCCCAGAATCAAATAACTATGTAGCCGATACGGATATGGATATGAGAATCGGATACGTGGATACGGTGATTATTTTGGGGGGGCTTGGATATGTTTCTGGATATGGCCATACAAATATATATATATATATATATATATATATATATATATATAAAATAAAAAATATAAAAAAAATAGCCATATAAGCAAAATTAACCACATTTGACAGAGACGATGCGTGGCCTGGTGTTGGAAGGCAACGTGGTGCAGCAGGCATCATCGACAAATCTAAGAGAATTCCAAGTGTCGTAATAATCAATAAATCTTATAATTTAAATTTAGAAAAAAAATATAATAATTTTTTTTAATAAAATCTAAACCTTTATAATTAAAACATGTATTCTATAATTATTTAATATATAAAAATAAAATCTAACATCTGAAACTCTTAAGCATATTCTATTAAAAAGTATTACCATATATTAAATAAGTTTATGAAGTCTTAAATAAATAATTGTAATTCTATAAGGTTTAGAAAGGGAAGGAATAACATGGCCTTATAACCTCAAAACCTCCTCTTAAAGCAAAACACAGCATCGAATACACCAAACCCATTAAAATAAACTTCGCCTCACATGGCTCAGTCGAATAACGCCCACTAACTTTGTCTTCTCCACTAGAAGACATAAGTAATCCCCCTCCTAAATTCCACCCCTCATGGCCTGTGATATGCATACTTTTCTTCTTCTTTTCTTCTATTTCTTTTTTTTTCGGGGGTTTTTGTTTTGTATTGATAGGAGCTGAAACAATGGCCTCCACTGTAAATATATCTCCAAAGGTGATTTTGCCTTTGTCTTCTTCAGTGGCATGGCAGCAATTTGCAGCTTCAGTTCGGCTATCTGGAGTGTGAGGGAATATGATGGCCGTGACAAGATCTTTGACTACGAAATCTGTTTCTGTTGACGACGCCGGCTGCACCACGCTGCCTTCCACCACCAGGCCACCCTTTAATTGTTTTCTGAAGTCCATATTTGATTTTTCATAAAGCAAAATTAAAAAAAAAAATAAAAAAATCCCATTTTTACCAGCGTATATGTGGGGAAACAGGCAGGGTACACCCCTGCCCCTGTAGGTACGGCCGGATACGTCCAGTTACCTGCAAGGGCAGGGGCATACCCTCCCTGTTTCCCTTGCATATCCCCCCGCGTATCGTATCCTGGAGCATTTCGTATCGTATCCTGGGGGGTTAGCAGCAGTATCCGGTAACGTAGTCAAATAACAATAAGGAATAAAAACCTGATAGGGAACCAACAATGAATAAGTCTAAAAGAATGACTCACCACCATGCCAATGTGCTTATATGCCAGTTTGCTGAGATCTTTGATGGTATTGCATCTTCTATTTTCTTAGTAAAATTTGTTAATTTCTTTGATGCAACAGTCAATTCTTCTGACATGGTATCAGATGTTGCTGCCAGCTGTTTCTTAAACTGGAAAACCACATAGGGAAGACAATCAATGGTTGAGACAATTTCTATGGCCATTGAAAAAGATAAAGCTAAAAATGAAATAGTTCATTTCATAGTACAATGATGTCTATCAACGTAAAGATAGATGAAAGGAACGGAAGATATTTCTTAGAAAAAACTAAAAAGTAAAAGATAAAGGTAGTTTTTCAGAAAAAAGGTAAAAGATAAAGCTAGTTTTTCAAGTCACCACCAAGCAAGACAACAATTTGATGCATGGAAACCCATTTATGGAAGCCTTCAAAGTGAGGATTTTTTAATTTACTTTAAATATTGTTTAAATTTCTAGATCTTTAGTTTTTGAATTCAATTGCCCAACCAATGTCTCTAACAATGAATGGATTTCATTGCATTGAGAGTGTGATCAGTGCATAATCTCTGTTTTTTATCAGTCAAGTAATATCCTGGTTTTTTTAGTCAATCCCATCTTTCATCATTGTTATCATGTTTATTACATCATCCCACATGTCAACTGCACCATAAATGTTTGAAAGCAATACATAATATCCAATATCTCTGGAATTAAGCCAAAAAGACATTCGGTTGCATGTTATTCTATCATAATATTGTGGCGATTTCTGCATCCAGCAAGCAGGGCTCCTTACACATCAACATCAGATTATAATGGCGTCCATTTGATGAAGACTGCTCCCTCGTCCAAATGCCCAAGTTGGCCTAGGAAGTCAAGTGCTCCAATCTAGGTGTGGTAAAATATTCTCGAGTCATGCAATCAAAGAATTGTTTGGCTTCATCCACAAAAACCGAATGACTGCCAGAAGACAAGACACATATGAAGGCAATGTGGTTTGGCTTCATGCATGTGGGTAGAAGGGACAAGGGGATCCTTACCATGTTCATGCATCCCATATGCCATAATTATTGCATTCCAGTAGATTACATCAATGGTACGTCCATATTTTACATACATGTCTACAAGGGCGTATCCTACCATTTTTTTTTTGGCTCAAATCCATTTCAGACCATTTTTTTTAGAATTTAGAGGAAGCTGCATTTTTTGGTTGCACATCAAGTTTAACTGCTATATTGTGAATAGAATGTTGAAGTGTGTCATAGTCACATTTGATGTGAAGTCCACTTTAGGTAGATGTGTTACCAAAGTGTGATTTATTAAGCGCACACAATTATTAAATGCACAATTAATGTGATGGTTACTCTCACATGTGTGGGAAATGTTAGGTGTAACTTAGGGAATGATCCCACCTTGTACTCCACCATTAATATCTCTCACTCACATCTTATTTTTTCTATATAAGAACCTTTTGTTTTATTGTGAAAAGTAATGGATCTTAGAGTCATCTTCTAAGCTAGTGGAGATGTAGTCTTTTAGAGAGTCATGTTATAATGCAACCATTGTTAGTTGCAGACATACATTGTATTTTACACATAATTAATACAATGTGTCTGTATTGGTGAACTCTCTCTTGATTGAATACTTTATGTTGATGGTGTCTATGCTAGAAATCCATGGGCTCTGTTGTTGTTTCTAATATGGTATCATAGTGGCTTTCTTGAGAAGATCAACGAGAGTTTTTGAGAGATCCATATCACTTTCAAAACTTGGTTGTTAGGAAGATCAAGAGGAGAAAGAGTAGAGGAGGAGCCTCAGGCACTCCAAAGCTTCAATCCTTAGCAAGCATCAAGCGGCAAGGATAATTTTTCTCTTTTCATTAGCTTCTATAAGAGGTTCTTCGCAAGTCCCATCTATTTTCTTCAAATCTGGTTCATTCCTTCAGTTGGATTCACATCTACATATGGAGTAGTTCCATGCAAGATATTTCCAGACGATTTTCATTTAAGTGTTTTTGGTGTCAATTAGACATTTTCATTATGTTCAAAGTGCAATAGAAAGTTTTGACTTTCGTTTCCCTTGAATCTGATACCGTGAGCTCATTTGTTAAGCCATGTAGATCGCGTTTCGTGCAAATGTGGAGAATTCGCAGGGGTAAGAATGATCCAACGAGAAGGAAAACGACCTTTTCAGTTCATCTAGCATGCTTTTAGGACCAACTTTTGAGTTTTTTGTAGTACATCGTGATGAGTTGTTAGCTCTATGTTTGGCTATAGATTGGATCTGAGTCCATCCAACATGTTTATTTTTACCTTGCTTTTTTTCTCTATAGGGCATATTGGGCACTCTCACTTGAGGGTTTTGTTGTGTTTTTTCTGCACACCTACCACATTGACACTTTTGGAGATATTAAGTTGCTTTGTCTTCACTCCCTAGTCTGCATTAAGGGTGGTGGTGTGTATTGCTAATGCTTCTATGTTTGTTTGAGTATGCTATGTAGTTAGTGATTGTTCATAGCAGATGCAGAGGCTAGTTGTTGCTTGGAGGAGCTCCATAACACTCCATTTGCAATTTGGTTGTTTCCTAAAGGAGCTCCATATCATTCCATTTTCAATCATTTAACCATGCATTCCGTTAGATGGAACACGTATCAATAGTTATTCTTGTTCACATAGCTAGATTCATGGAAGCTACTTTTGATTCTTCCATTGGAGGATTCATCAGATTCGATTGACATTTACTTAAACTTCATTTTTCGTTTTGCTCTTTCATTGTACATGGGTACCTCACTAGGCCTAGTTGTCGGGACCCATACTTATGAGCAAAGATTTTTTTTTTATTACATCACCAAAATTGACTTTTAGGGGGGGTGTGTTGGAGTGTGTCATATTCATACTTGATGTGAAGTCCACTTTACGTAGATGTGTTACCAAGATATGATTTATTATATGCACACAATTATTAAATGCATAATTAATGTGATAGTTATTCTCACATGTATGAGAAGGGTTAGGTGTAACTTGGGGAACGATCCCACGATTTATTCCACCAATAATAATCTCTCACTCACATTTTACTTTTTCTATATAAGTATCATTTGTGTTCTTGTTGAAATTAATGGAGCTTAGAGTGATCTCCTGAGCTAGTGATGTAGTCTTTTAGAGAGACTTGTTATAGTGCAACCATTGCTAGTTGCACGCATACATTGTATATTACACATAGTTAATATAGTGTCTTTATTGGTGAATCTCTCTCTTGTCTGAATACTTTATGGTGATGGTGTCTATGCTGGGGATCCATGGGCTATGTTGTCATTTTTAATATAGAAATTTGGTCCAAGATTGTGTTAGATCTAATACCAATGAGTTGCTCCAAGCACACAAATATAAATTAATAATGAATTGCATGACACAAGAATAAATATTGAGGGCGGGAGCATTCTATTATCCACAAAATATTCCACAGAGCACACTACTTCTAGGACAAGAATAAATAATAGATACGAGATAGATGTGATAGGATATGGATAGATTAGCTATACGCTATATATATATATATATATATATATATATATATATATATATATATATATATATATATATATATATATATATGACATGTTTAGTTAGCTCTCCAAATCAACTAATAAATAATATGTTGTGTAGGAGCACAATATTTTTTCCAAAAACAAATTGGCTAGGGAGGTTGAGGACCTCTGGGTGCTTGATCACAGTGAAGAGGGGCAAGAGCATAAATTCCCATGATTTGAGGGTTGAGTGCTGACAAGTCCCTTGGGTTGCATGCACAAAGATCCCCTCTTGTTGGTTGAGTTCCTCCCTAGTGGCATAAATGACTTAAAGGTTCTCGACCAATAAGGCCCTCTCCTGTTGGTTGAGGGAAATCCTTAATCTAGTTGAGGTTTTCCCTCAAGTAGATTGAGGAGGTCGAATGTGGCAGACTCAGAATTCAATGGACTGCCCAAATCAGATGCTTGTGTCTTTAGAGCTTCTGTGTATCTTAATATCAATAAGAATATATTTGGGGTAGAGCCTTTCTATATGTTAACATCAACAAAAGGATATTTTAGATGTATCATCTCTTCAATTTCCTTGAGATGGTGTGTCTTTGTTACTTGGAGTCACTTTGGCCATTTTGGCATCTTGTGACATTTTGTCTTCGTTGTTGACACAGCCCAGCTTGAATCAGACTTCTGGTTAAATCTTTCCTCATTCCATGTTAGTCACCACATTTGTACTGTATCTTATTTTTGAATCACAACATTTGCATTGTATTTTATTTTTGATTCACAACATTTCTATAATCTAATTTTTTGTAGTCGCTACATTTGAAGAAACACCTCAGTTTTTTCAATACATATTTTAAGTCTCTTGCATGTGATGCAGTCATTTGTACAACATCCATTCAAGCAACCATTTCATCATTTGTTTGACATTAGAACATTTGGGACTGAAATTTGGCCATATTCAAATGCCTTAATTTGGGTACAATAAATTGCTTCTATACATGTGTGTACAATCAATTTTTTGAAAGCTGACCGGAGCCTTCAATGATTTATCAGGGTGTAAGCTAATTGACGAAACATGGAAGAGCTATGGAGACGTCAAGATAACAGACAGGAGTTTGATATGGTAAGATCATTGATGATTCAATATGGGATGTACAGACTTTTTTTTGGTTCAGTGAATATAATTTGTTTTTTAAGATTACCACTATTGTATTTCTTGGAGTAATATCCCGAATGATTCGATTGACATGACACCTTGTATTTTTTTCTTTTGATCTCTTTGCAGGAATACAGATTTGATTGAAACAATTGAACTTGAAAACCTTCTAATTAATGCCTGCATTACCATGCACTCAGCAGAGGCTAGAAAGGAAAGCAGAGGGGCACATGCCCGTGAAGACTTTACAGTAATAAACATTTTTAGATTCTTTTGTCAATGTGTTTTTTACCATGTTTCTCTGGTTGCTGTTCTCAAGCATGAGTAGCTGATGTGATATTCTGTTGGTGGTTTATGTGCAGAAAAGAGAAGATGAACATTGGATGAAACACACACTTGGGTTAGTATCTGGCATGTGTTATGAGTTATATTTTTATGACAATAAAAAAATACCTTTATGACCCACAAACTGTGATCACTTTCAGTTCTCTATCGAAGTCTCTTACACACTGTCTCGATTTATTTCTAAAACTACTAATAAAATTGTTTGTCACTGAACCTTTTCATCAGTTGTATGAATAAGTAACTTCAGCTAAAGCTCCTGTAACATTGACTTACTTCCTATGAGAGTCCCATATCAGCAGCGAAGTCTGGACTCAGTTCCTAAAACTCAGCAATTTCTATACCTAGGTAACCTTCAAAATCTGTTCTAATAAATTCTAAAATTTATCAAACAAAACCAAATTAGAGGGAAAAGATGAACAAAAATCTGGTCGTCTTGCTTTGTAAATTTAACTTGGCTTCTCATTTTTTAGCTAAACTTAGGGCCATATAAGCATATTTCATAGTTGCTAGGTGATGGGTATAGGTATGGGTATGGGGAGACGGGGATGGGTACTGGCACGCTGTTTTTCAGAAAAATAGAAGGTGGTATATATATTTAAATATATATGTAAAATTTAAAGGAAAAAATACTATACAATGGCCATGGCACTTATGAACATTTTGGTCTACAAACTTCAAATTAAATTGAAATTTAAAATCCAATTAAAACACAATTTTATGGGGAGTTTGCTTGGCAAGGCTGCTGGGCTAAAAATTGCATCCCAAAGGCTGGTGCCTTTTGGTTGGCTGGTTCTAAAAGAGTAAGTGTTAACTCAGGATCGCAGACGCAAATGGGGTTATGCAGGCCCAATCAGATGTGAGTTATGTAAAGCAAAAGAGGAGAACTTGAATCACCTGTTCCTTAACTGTCCATTTGCTTCTGCAGCGTGGAATTGGCTTTGTTGTAAATTCGATCTATCCTGGGTTCATAGTGCCAATATTCTCTCAATGGTAATGTCATGGCCGAATCCTTCATCCAAATCGGGAGCTCTGTACTTAATTTGGAGAACTAGTTCGCTGCTTCTCATCTGGGATTTATGGTGGGAGCGTAACTTAAGGATCTTCCGTGGTGAAATTGTCAATTTGGAAGGGTTTTTAACCAAGTTGGAAATTGCGATCTCTAAGGTAGTGAGCTCGAAGACCTCTGATTTCTCCAAATTCTCCAATCAGGATTGCAGGATCATCAAGAATTGGCTACTGATCAAAATCCCTTCTCCAGGGTCGATCATTCGGCAATCCAGAACTGATTTTGACAAAGCATGGTCTAGAAAAAATGGCCGTTGGATTCTCCCTCCCCTAGGGTTTTGCAAACTCAATTTTGATGGGGCTTTGAAAGGAAACCCAAGAAAATCGGGGGCCAGATGGATTTTGAGGGATGATACTGGGAAATTTCTTCTTGCTGGGTCACATCGTCTTAAAGAAGGGTCTTGTAATACGGCTGAAGCTCAAGCGTTGGTGCTTGGGCTCAAAGCCATTGTCGAAAGGGGATACAAGAATGTTGAAATTTCAGGGGACTCTCAGAGCATTACCCATGCGATTCTCGCTGGTACGGCTTCATCGTGGCATTTACAATCCTTTGTGAATATCATCCTTTTTTGGCTTGGGAAATTAGACAATTGGAATGTTGGGCATGCCTACCACGAAACCAATAAAGCGGCTGATCATTTAGTAAATCATGGTGTCCTCCAAGACGCAGCGGATATGGTGGAGGATGATGTGTCTCGGTGGGCGAATTTTATGGCAATTATCTCCCTTGAGGGGAAATGATTCTGTAGCGTAGCTTTTTGGCTATGTTGGTCATGTGTGGCCTTGTCGGCTTTGCTGGTTTGTAATTTTTTTCAGGTTTGGGTGGGGACCCTTCAACCCCTCGGTTCATAGCTCTAGTATAAAAGCGTTTAACGAAAAAAAAAAAAAAAAAAACAAAAAAACAAAAAAAAAACACGATTTATTAATTTAACTTTAAATTTTAAAACTATAAATACAACTGTTAGTAAATATTAATTGTTTATATTATAAATCAAAATTAAATAAAAAATCAAAATGAACGTATATTATAAAATCAAGACATCTTACATTTTAATATAATTTACATAATTTTTTTTCTTTTCTTGAAACTAAACTAGGAAACAATAACAATAATAATTTAATCATTAATGCTAAGGTTAAACTTAAATTTTAACTTTGAATTGATGTTAACTTTTTTTTTAATTGATTGGTTAAAAGAGGGTATCATATTTGGGGCCCTCACCCATGCCTAAGACAAATTAGTAGGGATACATTTTTTTATTCCCCTTTTTTTTTATTTATATAGAAAAAATTAAAACTTCTGAAATAGAAGGATTGCTGGGGGCCAAAGAGGAAAGCTCTTACAAAATACCAGCTAAATATTGTTCATAATAAAACACAAAAACAACTACCAAATTGGTAGGAAGATAGCAAGACAATAACCATGCCTTGTACTAGAAACAAAACGGAACCCGATAGATGGTAGAAATGGAGTTATGAGAGGCAAAGGTAGAGGCTCTTGTAGCAAGGTGTCTGGAATGTTGATACTCCAATGCAGAGTAGTCGACTGGTAATTTTTTCGGCTTGAATTGTGATCTGAATTTGTCTTTCTGGGCATAAAATTTTGTCCAATTTTCTCAAGCTTCCTAGGAGGGCCAAGATTTATTCATGAAGAGGATACAAAATTCTCAATAGTTATCTTAGTTTCTTGATTGAAGACCACATTAGATGATGGAGCTGAAGCTGGTGCTTGAACAACCTTTGTTTGTTAGGAGTGTTAAGGCCCTTGACATTCTAGGAGAGGCACTTCATTTGAACAGTGGAAAGATCTTCCCTATTCGGCATAGAAAGTAAGATTTCAAAGTTTTTTGGTCTTGTATTCGTGTGATCTCGAGCTTGTTTTAGTAGACGGTGAGGTGGGGTTTCCTAACCCTACTACTTCTCCGGATAATAGGAAGAGAAATAGAGCTAGTGGTTTGTGAGATGCCCAAGGGGGAAAAGGTCGGTGTCGGAGAGGGGCAATCACTACCATAGTTGGAGGCTTCATACTCACAGAGGACAAGTTTAGAGGGGGGAGGGGTGGTGGACAATAGGATGGAGATGGAGGGGTCATGGGGGGAGGGTGGCGCAATAGGGCAAGGGGAGGGTGAGGGGTAAGGGTAGAGAGGGGTCGAGAGGAGGCCAAAGGGGCGGAGGGGTTATCGAGATCCTTTTTAGGGGAAGAAGGTGAGGGAGGGCGAGAGGCAGAATTAGAAGGGAGAGGAGAGAGCGAAGGATCAGGGCTAGAAGAACTCTCAGATGGTTTAGAAGATATGGGATAGTGCCAATGACCAACGCAGGAACATAGGTGGATAGAGGAGGGGAGGGGGTGGAAGACAACCAAGTGGAAATGGAGGAGCGGTTGAAGTGACAACACACTAGTTGGGTCCATGGAGATAAGTTCACCACGCTGGGACCCAATGGAGTCCAGAATGTGGGATTTGCAATACAATGATGAAAGGTCAATCAAACGGGCATGAATGGGGGTGAAGAGAGAGTTGGCATGCAAGTGATCAAAATTGGACTAGCATGGGATTTCTTGAGAAACTAGGGACCTCCTGCAAGTGCCGCAACTTATCGGTTCTTGTAGGCAAAGGTAACTCGGAAGCAACCATTAGCCAAAAGAATCCCAAGAGGATTTAATTCATTTAAGGAGGGCAAAGATAGATGGCTGGAGACCATAAAAGTGATCAAAGGAGGTCTTCTTCAACGCTGAGGGTTCAAGCAAAATGGCATTATCATCCAACCACAAATTAGCTTTTCGAGGTTGAAGCACTAAGGGAGGTGAAGACTTGGCTTTGAAGGATGTAAAGGAACACTTCCCTGATGTGTGCAGTGGATAAGAAGCTACGAGGTTAGGTCAAACACAATTCGAGTGTGAACCCAAAATGGTCTAATTAGTTTTAGAGAGAAAATTGGGGAATGCTGCATTGCATTGAGGAGCAGGGATCGAGCTAGGCCCCAAAATGGATGCAGGGGGGCCAGGTCTCCAAATGGAAAAAGTGATGATTGACATTGCTAGAAAGAGCGGGAGGACATCAAAAGGGTGTTGACTATGGCACACATTGGAGTGCTTGTCATGGTTTGAAGGAATCTCTCAAAGGAGAGGCGCAACAATATGAGGATGAGACAAATCATGGGTCCTAATGGAGTAGCCACCATCCAGAGATTTTGTTTGTTTCTTCTGTCAATCAAGGGTGGATAAGCTAGATTCCCCACATATGTCAAAATCAACAACTAACACTTTGCTAGGCTCATGTCTATTGAGAGATTTGGAGAAGAAAGGGTCTCTCTAGAATCTAGGACCAAGCCCTCTGGGAAAGTAGGCCAACATTTCCAATTTTCTCCAAATTATTTCCATTTTTCTATCAATGTTAGCTTCTTTAACCTTTAAATTATCCTAGCATTATAATGAAAATGGTGAATAGACAACCTCAAAAACAATTTAACAGAGCTCAAATGAATGGCACTCTAGCTCAAAAGACATTTAAATGGTTCATTTGAATGACACTTAAACCTTGTCAATTTATTGCAAAGTACAAATTACAAGGTTCAAAGCCCTAACAAACAAATTTGAAGCGCTACAAACATTGAATAGACAATCAATGACTTTGCAAACACTGAACAAATTTGATGCCCTTTGAAATGGTAAAACTAAAAATCTCTAATAATTGTTTTAACATCCATCACTTTCTCGAGTCTCAGGGGACATGTTTTTGTGGAAGGAGATGGGGGCGGGAGACATTGCAAGTCTCCATGGGAACCATCATGTATGATAGACATCTATGTACCCGTCTCTCGAACCAGATATGCATTCACATTTCTAAGACGTGTCTTAGGTGGTAGGAAACGTATCTCCCTGCAATAGCGGCATGTTTGAAACAGGGATAATGTGGACGATTTCCTGATTCCAATTCTTATTATTTTAAGGTATTTTGAATAGAGTTAAAGTCAAAATTCTTGGTGGATACTTAATGTTAGTCATTTATGCAAAAGTTAGGTAACTAAGTCAAAATTGTTCTTTATCTACCTTTAACATCACGTCGGACACTACCTTCATCATTAAAATAATTAATAAAATGAAGAAAATCAGAAAAAAAGTAGCATATAATGAATTAAACAAAAACACTTCATCCTAGTGGATTTAAAATTTCTGTGAAGAAGTTTACTTTTTGGGCCTATTTGAATTATTAGAAGGCTGCTCACTATCCTCCTTTTTTGGTGATTTTGTTCTTTCATTACCTTCAAAGTAGATTGAGAATGCAAAGTTGTGTTTTTCATATAATAAGTTTCCGAAATTAAGTCCATTGATTTCACCTTGTTTGCATCTTTTTTATTTTTTTATATTTATAATATTTTAATGTTTCAGATTGAATCTGAAATCCAGTGGACAACACACTAATTTACAGAAACTTAATATGTTCTTGGTGGAAGCGATTTAATGTAACATAAAATAATATTGCAGAATTGTAGCAAAATGAATCATGAAAGGACAATAAAATATATATAGAGAGAACAAATTCTGAATAAAATAATTTACCTATTTATTAATATGGGAGGTATATATGGCTATCTTTGAGAATAGATGTAAGCTATTCCTCCCATTTTATTACCAAAAAAGTGTAGCAACCTTTGATAAGACTTGTGAATCTACCTCTCTCTATTCTGCATTTTTCAAAGTGGTAGCAATCTCTGCGAAGAGATGAGAAGCAACAGACTCTATCTTTTCTCTATGTTTTATCTTTCGAACTACAATTCATTATTTTTACATTTGGGTGCCTATGTATTTATATTCATTTATAGCAGTGAATGAGTAGTTTAAAAAATCTGAAGTGTTTTGACTTGTAATGTGAAGTCATGTGGAAAGCATTCACCAAAGAGGTTGAAAGGTTGTCATGATCCGAAAGTCACAAAAATACATTTTTTCTATTTTAAGGTTATTTCCTACGTTTTTGTTATTTTCTACTTTTTTGTATTTTGATATTTTTGAGGCCTTTCGAAACTTTTTTTGGCCTAGAAAACTCTGCCAAAGGGATGCATCAACATAACCTTTAAGGCCATCAAAACTAGTTCCTTTCGCGATCTTTTCAAAGAATATAAAAATTTGAAGTTCTCAGTTGTGGTCAAGGGTTTACAACTTCAACAAAGTGATATACTAGTGTTTTTGGTATTCTGCCCAAAATATTGTCCCAAACTGGCACTTGGATTATTCACCCTTCCTTGGGAAGCAATTGACCCTATTGCTCCTAACATTGATTTTTGATGAAGGAAACTCGAGTGTGGAAGTGATCACCTTCCACTTGAGAGGGGTGATTCACTTGAAATTTCTTTTTACCGATTTCAAGGACCTATGTGTTAGGATGCCAACAAAACCAACATGTAGAACTGTTGTGGTTGTGCTTCTTGCATAATTCACAAGGATGGAGATTCCAACAATGGCTAAAAGAATCATGACTCCTACAACAATAACTGCAAATAATGTGATGAAAGAATACCTTCTATGCGTGAGTAGAATGCTTGCATTGATTCTGAGCAGGTCATTCTACATGTCTACTTTAATGAAATCGGGCCCTGTGGTGGATTAAGAATATTCTCTGGTGTACCCAAAATCAAAATTCTTAGATCTCATGTATGCTTTGAGAGGTTTATGATTTATTTGACCATCTTTGCGAAGGCCTTGAACCATGCATCCCATTTTATTTAACAAAACCAAAGCTTTTTTGTATATTTCTCAAAACTGTTAAATAAATATGGAGTATGAAAAAAATGTGAGGAATTGGAATAACATACCATGTTTTCCTTTGTTTCTGTTTGCGCATCTTTAACAACCTTGTTCTTCTCTTTCATATTTTCAAATTCAGCTTGTAAGATGGCTAGGTCCTTTTGAATTTCATCACAAAATGCTTCTTTTCTACAAGTTGTTATTGAAGCTTGTTCATAGCTTCGTTGCACCTTTCCTTTGCCTGGAGTAATCCTTAAACGATGGGGCTTCCAAATTGGGAAAGATTCTTCTGCATCTCTATCATCTTCTCCATGATGATGCTAAGGTTGGTATGCAACTGTTGGTTTTTATCCTTTAACCATTGATTTTCGTCAAGGAGCGGCTCATGTTCAATCTGTGCTGCCGAAAATGAGTCCACATCTTGAATTAGGTCCTCTTGCTGTTTTTTCGTGTTAGATTTTTGCACAACTTCAAAATTCTTGCCAAATGTACAATTTGTTTTCCTGCACTAATAGCATTGATCCTGATTGGATTGGGAATCCAGCGGACACCATGCTAAATTGCAGAAACTTAATGTGTTACAGGTGGAATAAATTTAATTACAAAAATTGTAGCATAAAATAATATTGCAAAATTATAGCAAAATGAACCATGAATGAATAGAAATAAAATATACAGATAGAACAAATTCTGAATAAAATAATTCACTGATTCATTGACATGGGAGGTGTGTACAACTTATCATTGAAAAGCTAAGTTGTAGGAAACGCCCCCTGCACAGGGCGTTCCCCCCTAAAAATGCTTCCAAAGCGAAGTGGGGAACTGAAATGCCGGGGAAACGTACTGAAAGTTCTGGTTTCTAGGCATATCCAACACCTTTATAAAAAGACTTGAAAAAAAATTAGAAAATGAAAAAGAATATCACATTTTTTAGTGTTTTATTTATTTATATATATTTCTTATTTTTAATAATTTAATGTACGGACATTTCAATGCTGTTTTGTTTTCAAGGGTTATTGGAAAATCAATGTTTCCATGTTTCAGAACCGCTTCTGTTTTTGGGTAACTTAGCTTAGAAGAGATGCGAGTTATTCCTCCCATACTATTACCAAAAAAAAAGAGCTATCTCTAAGGAGAGATATGAAGCTATTGCGCTTTGTATTGCATATTACAAAGTGATTTGCAATTTGTGTGAAGAGATGAGATCCCTTTGTATCTATTTTTAGTTGGGAATGAATAGTTTAAATATAGAATACGAAGTGAGTAGACTCGGAAAGTGCAGAGCCATGTGACAAGCATTCCCCCAAGAAATTGAGTGGTTCTGTCACAACCTGAAACTCGTAAAAATACAATTTTTCTATTTTGATATATTTTTGACTTATTGTATTTTACATTTTTGAGGCCCTTTGGAGCATTTTTTGGACCTCTAAAACTTTTGGTGTTGTGTTAGCATAACTTTTAGGGCCATCAAAACTACGCATATTAGAAGCTGATTTTTCTGCTACGGTCAAGGAGTTATGACTCTAACAAGATGATATTCTAGTGTTCTCGGTATTCTGCCCAAAAGACTGTCCCAAACTGCCACTTGGATCATTTAAGAAAATCATGCGAGTCAATTTTTTTAGTTTTTATTATATTTTTGAATTTGACGTTTGTTACTGTCTCCCAGAAATGTGGCATATTGTTCCATATCGTCTATAAAACTTGCCACCCTGTTTCTTCTTGTCCTTGTTATGGAAACTTTGTGTAACATAATGGTCAGAGAGGTGAAGTGTTATTGCCATTGTCTAGACTTGCACCCTGTAACTGAGATTTTCAGCGAGGTCACTCATCCTAGTACTAAAGCTCATGCACACTCTTTTTCTTCATAATCAATCACACTTAGCTTGCTAAACCATTTTCAAATCCTAATCAAGCATTATTCTTTTTGGACCATTTGTTTTAGAGCTCCCTAGCTTCTTTATATTTTTAATCATCTAGGGTTCTGTAGTACAACATTCATTAAAATTTCAATATGAATATATGCCGTAATTTTCAAAATAAAAAATTTCATTATTTAAAAAAAATTATAATGTTATAAAAAAAGGAAAATGTTCAAATTGTTTTTATTTATGAGCTTTAGAGGCCTTTGAGAGGTTGTGCAAGGGGCCATGCTCCTTTTATGGGCCGGGCAGGAAAAAATAAATGTTTATTTTATCGTTTTCTTGTATTCAAAATTTTTGGGTACCTGCGAGTTCTACCTGGAGACTTCTGATTAGGACAAAAGAAATTTGGAGCATCTCCAGGTGTACCCAAGCTGTGTCTCTGAGACACTTCTCCATCTTTGTGATACATAGAAAGGATAGGGATATTCTTCGCTGGATTACACTGGTTATGCTGGATGTCTAGTATATTGGGCCACTTGGTAACTATAATTTCCTTTTATCAAAGGGCTCCAATAGACTCTATAGAGGTCTGCTATTTTGTACTATTAAAGTATATCGTATAATTATTTTTGCTGATAAAAAAACGTTCTCATTGCTTTATCCACAACATGAATGGAAAAAGTTCATGTCATCATTACCAATTCCTCTTGCAGCAATACCTTTGTTAAATGATAAATTGTGTAAACTCTGATGAACCCACTCTCAGTGATCAACTGAACATTTCCTTTGAGTACGCTGATTAATATTCCAGCTAATATCTTATAAGAGTCATCTATTCTTGAGGATGTATAAGATTGCCTATTTTAGTTCATTGCTTCTAGTTTGACTTTCCTTTGGAGACATTAACACCAAGACCATTAGTAAAATTTATGATTTGTACTTAGCAGTTACTGCTTGAACTAGTAGATAATTCTGTGACAAGCCATCGTGATTTGTAGTTTTATGCCCACAACAAAGAGTTCAGTTTATAAAAGTATCCTTAGTTAATAAAATTTGTGTTCTAAATCTAGGCAATAGTACCATATTCTTCTAATGGGTGGACCTGTCATGCCCAAAAACTAACAACAGAATCACACAAAAACAGGCCAATTTTTTTTTGAGAATGTAAAACGCACATTCTGCACAACTGCGTTGCCCAATGGCTCGCCATTTTCGTGGCATCAGATGCACAAGGCATCTAGACAACCCTTATGGCCAAATGACAGGGAGGCAATGTTTAAGTGGACACACGACACTATGCAACCATGCAGGCCCCACTGGCTCTAATCGGCCTATAGGGTCTCACACAAGCCTAAAATGCTCTAAGCAATTCTAGTGGGCCCCACGACCCTAAGGACTAAAAAGGACGCACAACTAAATGGAGGTGGGTTCAAGCAATCACTTACTCAAACAAGATGTCCCAACTCACAACAGTGTTCAAGGAGAGTTTTGAACGATTCTAGCCAATCACATGGCTCGGTTTGCACTTGAGTCGTAAATAAAGTCTAACTTTGCATTGACTTGGCTTAGAGGAAATTGCTTAAACAAATATTATTTAGTCCCCATAAGACCTAAAAATGTGTCTAAAATTTCTCGTTGAAGCCCCCTGAGAATGGAGCAACCCATATCCACCGTTGGATCAAAATAGCCTTGACCATTGGATCCGGTCAAAGGTAGGGAAGCCCTAGAAAACCTTATGGAGGCATTAAAGTCTTCATTTTAGCCATCGTATTGAAAACTCATATTTTGAAAGGAGGGAGGAGGTGTTGGAGGATGACTTTGTCCATAGTCATCCCTCCTCTTCTTCCTTAGGGCTGGACGACTGCCATTAATGGAGTCTCCACGCTTTTGGTCCGTATTCATTTAATTATTTTTTTCAATTATGTTTTGATATATGTATACATGGTTTTGTTTTACAAGTACTCATCTTTTCAAAAAGGTTCTAAGAGGTCTCAGTCTCCCATAGTTTCCAAAAAGGTCTCGGGGAGCTTCAAGCTCCACTTTAGCCATTAAATGCCGCCAACAAGGTTTTAAGACGGAAACACTTTGAAATCTCAATTTTAGTCTTATATTTTTGGTTCATGTCGTGGAGGAAAAATCAATGGGGGTCCTCTTTAGGGTTGACCTGTACTGGGGCTTTCAAAAGCCCACAATCGTTGGAATAGTCTAAATCGACCTCCTGAGGACAAACTTATCAGATCTTGAAAACCGGTTAGTTTCAGTGCCTATAACCACTTCTGTGCGAAAGGGAACGAAAAATTGAGGGGGGTCCTTTTTGGGTTCCCTCACCTCTGGGTTACCAGGGTTCTGAATCTGTGAGAAAAAAACAAGTTTATTAGTTTGTCAAGGCTCTGGTTTTAAATAAATACAGTTGTAGGTTAAAACTTTATAAACTTATAGTTTTACCATTTAAATAATGAATAAAACTTACAAGTCATAATAACGTCGACAACTTTGTTACCGTTGGCGGTTAGCCTCTAGATAGAGGGGGACGCAGTCAGGGTTGATTGCATGGCTTAAAATCCATGTGGCTTTCCTTTAGCTGCAAGGCAAACTTCGTCGATCACCAAATCAATGTGCTATACTCACCCCCCTTTGGGCCTCCACCAAACGCCGCATGGTCACATGAGTGACTGCCCACTTAACTGATAACCTTGTCCCTCACCAAGTGGTCTATGCCCTTCTGGAAGGACTGTGTAAACCAGAGAATTACTCTGCAGACTAGAAATTTTCTAAAATTCATAATAGAGCCATAAATCAAAAAAATTATGAAACGAGCAACTATAGGGTCAGACTTTCCTCAAGTTTTATTAAAAAATATTTCAAGCCCTCCGTTGCATCATTTTACATGTAATAAAATTAGATGAAGTTGGGGTAATTTACAAAGGAGGCATAAGGAGTTTCAGTAGTGAAACTTTGAAAATTCATACAAATTCATCTATAAGTCCTAAAATAGTGTCGTAAATTGAATTAATTCCTTGATTAACTCTATTTAACAATACAATGAAAATTAGGAAAAATTGGAATGATTCTAAGTGAGTAAAATTTATACAAATGCTTCTAGCCTTTCTTGGCTTCATGAAAATCAATGAAATTCAATTTTTTTGGAAAGAGAACATTTATTTTCAGAGAACCATAAAAACACAGAGAAATATATGTCCAACCAGAATTTTCAATTTGATTTTTAACATAATATAATCATTCCATTAATTTTATAGTCCAATACAATCAATTTGAAGAGTATGCAAGAGATAGAGAATCATGCTATTTGCCAATGTCTGATACAATTTACTTCCGTTATACATATATTGTCAACTGAACAATTACAATCAAATGGCTCTCAAATAGCCAATACAATTTTTATAGTTCAATACAAGAGTGTTGAACAAGTTGGTCGTCAAACGAGTTCCATAAGCAACCACAAGGCTAACGGCAGGAGGGGCTCACCTTCCATCCATTTGCCATCATTAGGGGTCTGCCCTAGGCACACCCGAGCCTAAGACTCCCAACTCCGAGCATCTTCACATCATTGGTTAAGGTGGACAAGTTAACAAAATGAAGTTTGGATGGTAGCTAAGGCTTGACAAGGATCACTCCTAGGCAAAACATCTAGGAGGCTTACAAGTTCGTTTACATAGAAGAGGTTTTCATACTCCAACACTAGCATACAAGGAAAGCAAAACACCATTTAAAATACTATAAAGATCGCAAGGCAGTTATAAACACATTTCCAACACAAAAGGCCCTCCGAAGGAGAAGAAGAACATGGGGATGCCTCCCACTTGTTCTACTATCTCTTGGCCATGGGAGAGCATTACATAGGAGGGCATAGGAACCCAGTTCCACTAGCCACTACCACTATGCCAAGAAAACATGTAGGAGGGTGTAGGAACTTGGTTCCACTAGCCACTACCACTATGAAAAAGAAAAAAATATGTAAGAGGGCATAGGAACCCAGTTCCACAAGCCACTACCACTATGAAAAAGAAGAAACATGTAGGAGGGCATAAGAACTCGGTTCCACCAGCCACTACCACTACGAAAAAGAACACAAGAAGGAAGGTAATACAAACCCATTTGGGCAGCCCAGTGGCGTCAAATTTAAACATTAAATGGCTTTTAAAAACAACCAAGAAATTTAGGAGGGATTGTACATCTCCAAGGCCCAAGTAAGCAATAAAACCAACATGGTGGACATAGGCACAACTGTGGCAAACAATGGTAAAAAGGGGCTAGGTCAAGTGGCCCTACACCTTAAAACAAAACGAAATCATAAGGGAGAAGTTTCTCAATTTGAAGTAAATAACAAAACATGAACACAAAAGAGTACATGGAAGCCTACCTTAGTTCTCCTTTGGGATCCACACAAAACTCCTTCACAAATGCAAGGCCAAGTCCTCCTCCTCACCAAGGTTCTTTCCTTCTCTACTTGGTTTCCTTCTTTCTTCTCAAGCTCTCCTCCAATTTATAATTTTTAAAATGCCAAAAGTTGTCTCAGGGAAGGTTTCCCTTCCTTAAATAGGCTGAGCATTCAACTCTGAAGACCAATGGGAAGGTGACATGTGTCCTTTCCCATCCCTTGGCCTAAAGTCAACAAGTATCCCCTAGCAGTGACTTCTCTTACAAGCCCATGTGGGCGAGCAAGTCCATCCCTAATAAATGATCCCACTATCCCATGCCGTAAATGGCAAATGGGCTAGTCCTTTGGCTTGATCTACATTCCAAACAAGGTCTCAATCTATCATATAATCAACAAGGGCCTTAAATGCACCTCTAATCACTTCTAGAACACTCAAAATCGACTTGCAAAGTTGGTTGGATGTGTCCATCCGAGTTTTGGGTCAAAGGGGCGACTTATGTGGCTAACAATTACACATTATGAATGAAATACAAACTAGCAATTGCTTCGACGGTGTAAGGAACGCCGGAAGCGGTGTATTTTTTTCTTTTTAGGTGCTAATATATATAAAATTAATGTCCACACAATAACCCATGTACAAATTGTTTATTATGCATGTTCATGGCTTTTTATAAATTACAGCTGTATGGCATCGAAAAGAAGTACAATTGTATTACCCTATGGAAGGCACTACAAAAAATAACATTTAATGAAACAAAACCTTTGGTAAATTGGCATAAGGAGAAACAAAAAGTGATAGGAATACACCAAATACAATGAATGTATCAATTTCCAATAAACTAGGAGAAGAATACAATGAATGTAGCAATGAAAATATAAACGCTAGTCAGCCACACTTTTAAGGAATATATACAAAAACAAAAACTTAAAATTTCAAAGCAGACATAGGATGAGCATTGTTGTTTACAATTTGAATCATCCTAAAGCCCCAATGCAGCTGTCTAACTGGAAGGCTAAGCCAATATGAAAACATCAGCCTATTCGTTGTATAGTGGTCAATTGTGGACATGTGTCCTCATTTAAAGTGGTTGTTAGCATACAAATAAACAAAATAAAACAAAAGACCGCTGCAAAATCCCCATTAAAAATAAAGTTCAGATCAGTATAAAATGCATTAGCAATACAAAAAAGGTAAAACATCAATAAATATAAACGAAAGGAGAATAAAAAAGAAATAAATAATATTAAGTCTACAAATGACCAAAAATGAGTTAGTAAGACTTAGAGTACAATCAATTAAAATAGAGAAGTACTACGATAAGAAGATGACATATTAATGTGAGACACAATTAATTTTTAAATACAAGAACAACTGGCATTGTGTTGAAATTGTTCATTAAGCTCCATCCAAGGTATGAAATAAAATGAACTTTGAAGGTGATGGAGTCTCAAATCCACATAACCTAGATGTGCTACTTGACTGATATGGTGGATCCAATTAATCACTAGAAATTCACTGTAACTGTTTGAATTGATTTCAAAAATGCGTTTAACTGTTTGAAGGTGATGGAGTATCAAATCCACATAACCAGATGTACTACTCAACTGATATGATGGATCACATTAATCTCTAAAAAGTGACTGTACCTGTTTGAATTGATTTCAAAAATGCATGCAACTACCTAAGATAGTCTACCATCGAGAAAGCAATCTATAGCACATAGACCACGTGATACATATGTTCACAACGGAAATTTATAGTGTACCTTTAGACTTTACTGAGTATTAAAACTATCTTAATATACCTTATAACTATATTCATTGGTAATAACAATATTTAGCAAATACCAGAGTATATACATTGGACCTTGCCCATGGTGTATTAGATTTGCCCCGCATGGCCAAAAAAGTCCTGGGCATATCTTGATAAGGTCCAATTGCTTCCTTGACATCATTATCCATTATCATTGCCTATGACGAGTTGACCCTATGAGCAACAATTGGTGCATAGTGGTACTCCCCACCTTGCAACAAATTCCCTATTGAACCTATCGGTGCCAGGAACATCGGAAGGGATGTAGGTACTAAAGCCACATCACAACACTTGTTTTGTAAAGTGAGGTTTTGTCAAACAAAATTGTGCAAATTGAGGGTCGTACTTCACTTAAAACCTATGATTGATAACCATGTCATACCTTTTGTACATAAAGCATTAAGCAACAATAATCTTATAATCTTGGTGGAGGTGATGGTGGAAAATTAGGCGGTGTGTTCCTTAATACAGCGTGGCAATGAGCTATGTCAGGAGGTGACATTTTGTTTCATATTACCCACTATTATATGGTCCTCCACAGGGATGTAACTTAAAATCAGAGTTAAGACTTAACTAAATGGAATGATATAGATGTAATGTCAAATCCTATCAGCTCAAAGATTATTAAATGTAGGTTGTCTTTAGATTATACAGTAGGAAGTGATATGTAAATTTACAGGTCACTGGAAATTATCAAAACATAACATCCAAAATATACTATAAGGCATCCGTAAATACTTATGCACAAAATGAAAGGTTGAAGCTAATTGAACATTGTCATTTTTTCCAAAGCTTATAGAACATTGGAATTTTTTCCAAACCTACCAAAACAAGAAGGGTCAAGTCACAGGGAGCGTGATTGCTAGGGGATACTTAGTGTAGAGTCACTTTAATGTAGAAGACACATCTTTGAAAATCCTAAATTAAACGTCCAAAACCTACTTACATACAGGATTATAAAGTACATATAATTAAACTCTGTTTCAACCTTGTGTAGCCAAGTATTGGCTACCCATGGACATACTTTGAGGCAAATTTACACTTTCCAATAAAGGGCTTTATCTAAAAAAATCTCCAATCAAAACACAAGCATGTAAGCCAGCTTGAGATGCATTTTGTGTAAAAATCCCCATATTGCACATAGATTTGCTCAAATCTACCCTAAACATACATTTTTGTTAGAATAAGAGACGATATAAAACAGACAAAACAAAATTCACATTACCTTCCCAAGTTGACCCAATTAAACGGAAAGGCATTAAAAAACCCTCAAACAATATCTAAACCATTGTCAAACATCTAGGTTACAGATTTAATCCTTCAAAATGCACGTTCGAAGTCATCCCTAAGCTTCATGTTGAGGGAATTAGAAACGACATGAGAGAAATGTCCATCCTTGTGATCTTTCTACCTATTAAGAAACCAATCTGGGATCTTGAACTGCCTAGGGTTTGCCACTATGACCATCAGATTTTCCAGTTCTTGTGCTGACAACCCTCCAGCCTTGCCAAATCAAAAAAAGAAAAAACCCATTATAGCGCAAAGAAATGAAATATTTGTAAATCCTCTCTTGTTTTTTAAAATTCAAGGAAACCTCATTATACCTATAAAAAATATTTGAAAAACCTAATAGTAAAGCATACAATAGTCTAAAACAACTATTATATCTTTAGAAAATTGAAAACCCTTAAATGCCTCCAATTATCACCCAGGAAAATAAGAAAAAATGAAAACCATACCAACCAAAATAAAATGAAAAACCCCTAATTAACCATCGCATTACTGCCATACACATTTTTAAATCATATAAACACCCCTATTAAGAAAAAATGAAAACTATACCAACCAAAATAAAATGAAAAACCCTTAATTAACCTTCACATTACTTTCATACACATTTTAAAATCCTATAAACACTCCTATTATACAATGGAAAAAAAAAATAAACAACCTGAAAATCTCGCCACTATAACCCTAGAAAACTATAAACCCTAAATATGAACATGGATTAAGAAAAAACCCAATTTTTTGCTCATGTCAACATCAGCCTTCTTGCAGACGATGTTTGTGAAACGGCGGACAATACCCTTGATGAAAGTTAGGGCAAACTTAATTTTCTGTTGCCCATCCATGGTGTCAAACGCATGGAGAATGTGCTGAAATTCTTCGTTTGCTATAAGCTATTGCAAAAATAAAATCAAACCCTAATCAATCCATAGAAATAAAATTGGCTTTGAAAACAACCATAAGTTTGCAAAGGATGATACCATTTTCACTAAAAATTGTTGGTGTAGTAGCAAGATCGCATAAATCGGTACAAATGCTAGTTATTAAAAATGAGGCTCGAATAGGTCAAAGACTAAAACTATAAAACGCTTGTTGAAACCCTAGACCAACTATCTATCATTGGATATCATTAAAGGCATGTGGATATTATCTAATGTGCGCTGCAACTGTCACGTATTCGTCGTGGCATCTTTTGATCCACAGATGAATCTACACTATGTTTGTCCCTGTAAACATGCTTCCGGCATAATGACATATTGGTAGACCTAGGACCTAGAAACCCTTTTGCAATCTCCCAAGTTCTTAGGCACAATTTGTGTATCATTATCATTTACATCTTAAATTCATTCATGTGCATCAACTTTTGAATTTTCCTTTAATTGACAAAAACAAATCATAAAATAGAACCTTTTGTAAGTGCATGAATCTTAGTCGTAATAAACAAGTTCAATATTTTACATGCACTTCATCCATTGTAGAGGGGTCCACATCGTACTTGGAGTCGGCATCTTTGATTGGTTGTTTTCTATTGGCAAGGGTGGATGAAGGCATCATGAGAGCTGATTACTGTCATTTGTTGCATAGACCATAATTACCCCTCTAGAGATGATTTTATGCTTTTACCTTATGTCCTTATTTGCATAGGCTAATGTTGTTCATTTAAATTGCCACCTTTGATACGGTCGTTACTAAAAGATTTATAGGTGAGTTGAATGGTGATGGTGAATGACATAAATCATTCCATATGTCCTCCATGAGACTAATTAATGACATATTGGTAGACATAGGACTTAGAAACCCTTTTGCAATCTCCCATGTTCTTATCATTTTCATCTTAAATTCATTCATGTGCATTGATACTTGACTTTTCCTTTAATTGACAAAAATAAATCATAAAATAGAACCTTTTGTAAGTGCATGAATCTTAGTCATAATAAACAAATACAAAACTTCACATGCCCCTCACCTTACATGAAGTCAACATCTTTTATTAGTCGTTTTCTATTGTCAAGGGTGGACGAGGACGTCATAAGAGTTGATTTGATTGTGGCAGGGCTCCACATCTGATGTGTTGCTCAAATCATCATTGTAATGCCGCTGACGTGGGGACAAGATATTACATTTTCAAATATATATATATATATATATATATATATATATATATATATATAACTATTATTATATTGTAAATATAATATATTTTATTCCCATTCGATTCTAGACCAACATTTTTTTATTTTATGTATTTTTTTATTAGAATGACATTGGAAGTTGTATATATGACACTCAAAATCCACTTGCAAAGTTGGTTGGATGTGTCCATCCGAGTTTTGGGTCAAAGGGGCCACTTATGTGGCTTACAATTACACACTATGAATGAGATGCAAATTAAAGAAAACTCCTAAGGTTTAGAAGAGAAGGTATGATTAGTATCCAAGGGGGTGAAAACTGCTAGGAGGGTTAAGGAGGTCCACAACTTCCATCTAGATTTGCATACGACACAGGGAATGGTGTGAATCACGGAAATGTCAAATACTCATGCCACCACTTTACCAATGATGTGCTCATGCCCGGTGTAGTCCTAATTTGCTCGTCGGCCTCCCCTGTCACCTGCATAAGATTGCACACATAAAATGCCCCACCCAGCTGAAGCTGCAAAATGTAACGATACAAGCGATCTCAATCAACACAAGATGCACACGACATATCCAAGGCATCACATATCAATAGTAATAAACTCATACCAATCATCTAAACATATGTATGATCGAATGCAAGCTTAAGAACGATAGCTTTAGTAGTATAGAAATAATATTCATCATAATGGACAACCAAAATAGCATAAGTAAACTGACATCATAACGTATAGAATAATCATCTAATCTAAACATATATTGTTCTTGCGCACACAATAAATAGCATCCCATAATATATAGAATCTCTATCTCAGACATGAGGGACCAATAACATCTTGTGTCTCAATAATACATAAAACATGTCTCAAAAGGACGTGTACAACTTAACTGTTTAAAAGTAAGCACTGTTAAAATAGTGGTCTTACAGTGCCCAATGACAAGTTTGCTTCAGATGAGTATCTGGAATGGCCTTAATTACAAACTAATGGTCAGTAAGTTAGTATACCTGAAAATTTCCCTAGAATAAAAATTTGTATTAAGTTATTCAACTTGACAGCACAAGATAAAGCTGATTCGCCATCTGTTTGTTATTGTCCCTAAGAAATACAACTTTTGCACCAGAAAACGTAGAATGCAAAAACTCCTCACTTTTGGTAAAATGTTTTGAGGTCTTTAGTCGCTGCAGAAAGCTCAAAATGGTAGCATGTGCATAAAACACTCTATATGAATATTTACATGGTAAATGCCTATTTAAATTTAGTCTTGCATGTTTGAGACATTGTATTAAGAAAGTTAGGATGAAAAGGATATAAAGGAAATGTAGCTAATGAATGTGTTAATTGGCCATGATTTTGGGACTTTTTCCTGCAGGTACTGGGAAAATGGTAAGGTTCGTTTGGCCTATAGGCCTGTCCATATGAACACTTTGGATGATGAGGTGGAGACATTTCCTCCAAAGGCTCGAGTATACTGACTCTCAGATTACTGGTTTTCTTTTTACTTACCATTGAGTTCCGAAATCCTAAATCCTTACCTGCAGATGTCATAATGCAATCTGGAAGCGCTATTTGCTAATGAATAAATGTGAGGACACTATTTGAATTCACTGTGCAACGAGGCTTTTCTGTATTTGTCATAATTTGCAGGGGAAATGGAAAAACGAATATGGGCTGCAGCTATGACGACTCATCTATAGATCGAAGGAATGTATTGATATCATTCAAAATTTACATATCCACTAATAGAGCTGCGTTGTTAGCAGTTCCATGAGTGGGGGATTTCACAACTAACTTTCAATGTTGAAACTTTAATATCATACTGTTAAATAATTGAATTTTGGGCATGCACTGAAGGACAGAACAGACATCTCAAGTGCAGTTCGTAGCCTTTCATTTAGTATTGCCATTCTTTGTACTTTGTCGATAATACACTAGTACCACCCATGTTTCAAGATTTGCAGTATGTTAATGAGCGATATGGGATGCAAACTTATTTATTCTGTCTGGAGGTGAGAGAGTTCTTTTCTGAATTGTTATAGAATGGATCTTATCGTGCAATCTATAGTAGTCACTATGGAGGTGGAGGTCTTTGCCTCAGAGAAAGCACATACCCTTAAGGTGGAGCTGTACCATATAGTTCATGTTATTCTTCTTTTTGACATAGGGGCTTTTTATTATGAGTTGGCAACATTTATGATGTTCAGTAGAGGTGGATGAAAGTTCTATAGCAATTTAAAATTTGAAGGCTATAAATTGTTGCTTTTGTGCCCAAGTGCTTTGCTCATGAATAAACTTGGAACCCATAAGGTCAGGGGAGACCCAAGTTCTTTTTGATATTGTAATATCTTAAATGCATCGGTGCCCAAGGTATGGCCAAGTATCAGATGGGAAGTTTTCCAGACAATCACGGGCAGAAGTTTTTTCCCTTGAAAATGCATATACAGGCAGTGTCCGTCTTCTGAATAACAGAAAGGGTAAGGCTAGGGTTTTTTATTAAATCTGTTACTATTTCTGATGATAGCAATAAAATAATATTAAGATGATATAAAGTAATGCTAAAGGGTTCCAAAGTAGTTGTAATTTTAAAATCTGAAGTGAGCATTTTTCAGTGCACTTAAATGTCTTTCTAGTATAAAAAATGGACTAGGAAGATCTAAGGCTCCAAAGCTAGGGGTAGCCAGCCTGATTTCAATCAGTCCCGAAGAAGCTTTTGGCCTCGTGAGGTTTGATCTTACAATATGTTGCATGCAATTTTCTTTCCTGTCTGACCACAGTAATTGTGACAACCAACAACACTTTACCAAATGTAGTTAAATATGTAAATATTTGTATTGTTGTGGGATTTTCCATACCTTGGAGCATTTTAAATACTTCTTATCAGTTTGACGACTATTTTCTAGTAAGCGGCCATTTCCCTGCCTTTTTAAGTAACACAAGATTACATCTTTTAGATTACATAAATTAATGTTTCCTTTCCTGTTTGACCACATTCTGAAAACCTACATCACTTTCCCAAATAGTATTACCACTATTTTTTTGGATTGATGATGGCTTTTAACCGGAGCGTAGACCGGCCTGGGACACAATCGGGGCCCAAATCCCCATGTAATTTATTAACCACCTGTATACCAAATATTCCCAGTTGTGTACCAACTATTACCAACAACAGCCAACACCGTTCTCGAGGATAACCAACGGTCATTAACAGCTCCAAGAATACAACCAATGGCTACAATTGGTCTCATATGTCTTTCCAGAGATTTGAACCTAGGTGGGACTTGAAACAACCAAGCCACTTAATCAATTCGCCCACATCTCATTGACAATATTACCACTTTTTAAGTAACACGATTAAATCTTTTAGATTACACAAATTAATGTTTCCTTTCTTGTTTGAACACATTCTGAAAACCTACATCACTTTCCCAAAGAATATTACCACAAATGAATGTGGGGCAGAAGTGGGTAAAGTTCTTGTGAGAAAGATGGCTCACAAAGGCCCCATCAAACTTTGATTCCTTGGAATAGATTTCCCTCGGTTGCTTGTTCTCCAGTTAAAAAACAATAACGCGAGAAAAATATCCAATTTTTGCAATTCATTTTTCTGATTGTTATATCTCAACAAAACATGTTAGGGTCTATTTTGTAGCATGTAAGTCATATAAGTGTAGAATAATTGATGTGGAAGTATAGGCGCATGTGCACAGACAAAAACATATCACAAGTAGAAAACAAATGTAGATGTATTTATCAACGAGGTGGATGTTAGGTTTAAACATAGTTGCAGGGAGACACATCTCCCACCCCCTGGGATGCGTCTCGGGTACCGAGACACATTTCGAGGATGAAAGACAAGTACAAAGACGTCTCTTGTGCTTGGAGGCGTCTTACAGTCCATTCTCGTGTCTGCTACCCCATCCCATGTGGAAATATCAAGTCTCCTAAACACGAAAACCCTAAACACGCAAAAATGAGTCAGAAATAGGTCGTTTGCAGTCGGGAAGGAACTGGAACGCATTCGAAGTTTATTATTTTATTTATTTGTAGGTCTTTTTAAATTATTATTTTTATTTATTTATAGTGCACTGTCGTTTGCGACAGTGCCTTGCAATGCCACGAATGACAGTGCTTCTAAACACTGTCGTTCGTGGCATTGCAGGGCATTGCCGTTCGAACGGCAGTGCCATAGGTTTTTTATTTTTTTTCGTTTTAATTTTTTTCTTTTACGTTTTTATTATCATCCGTAGGTTTTGTAAATATTTTCTTTTTATTATTATTGTTATAAACTATATAAGTGGTTATATAATTTTTTTTTATTTTTATTTTTTTAAATATTAACTTATATGATATAATTTTTAATTTTATATATTTATATTTTTAAAATAATTTTAATTTTATAATAATTTTAATTTTAATTTCATAGAATATATATATATATATATATATATATATATATATATATATATATACACAATCTTTGAAAAATAGGAGATGGGGGTACGGAGAGACGACACATACATACATACATATATGTATGTGTCATCTCCCCGTATGCCCATCTCCTATTTTTCAAAGATTGACGTACCGGTCTCTCGTGTCCCCTACCCATACCCGTCTGCTGGCAACTATGGGATTAAATCATTTTTCTGTCTAGCAGCAAGACTAGCACAAACAAGATTTAAGCAATCATTGACATTATTGATTACACAACAAACATGAACTGCTTCACTTAAATAATTAACGCGCTGACAGGTTTACATTTTGTTATGTGGGATACACAAATGTCTCTAGATGTTATGCTTTCCAAATGTAAGTTGCATCGAACTTTGGAATAGGCACAATCTCTGAATGGAAATGACCTTATAAAGTGGAAATGCCCTAATCAATGGGAGGCAGGGAACTCCATGAAAAATATTTTAATTAAATTTTATATTGAATTGAGTAGATCAATGTGAAATGCTTCACCTAAATAATTAACCGGTTGACAGGTTTACCTTCTGCTATATGACATTCACAAACGTCTCTGGATCTTGTACTTTCCAAATGTAGGTTGCATGGAACTTTGGGAACAGGTACACTTTGTGAATTGAAATGGCCTTATAAATGAAAATGCCCTAGGAAATCTGGGGCAGGGAACAACTAGTGATAAATTTTTTATGAGAAGCATTTTAATTAAAATTTATATTGAATTGAGTTGATCAATTTAAAAATTTAGTTTTTATAGATGAGGCTACATGTCATATCAGATTTAGATACAATGAACTTAGCTTTTACTATTTAAATCATCAAAATTAGTAAAATTAACGTTTTTTTTTTTAACACTAGTGGGTCATTAGAAGGTGCATAAAGAAGTTCATCTCCCTGATAGTGTGCGGTCAAGGAAATGTCCATGCTTGGATTTTCATGATCCAATTTTTTCGTTTGCCCCCGTAGTTACTTTTGTTATAAGTCGGGAAAATTGAAATGAACAAAAAATAGATATTGTTTTTTTATATTCAACTTTTTTTTTCCACCAGCTGAACGTGTTTTTGCTGGAATCATTAAATCCTTGTATTATATATATATAAAGTATATTTTGGTTGAGATATAAGTGCAAAGTGATAAAGGATACAATGATACAAGTCATTGTTGTTTAAGTATATATAAGTCATTGTTGTTTACGATTCAAATTTTTAAGGATACAAACCTTTATCACTTTGCACTTATATCTCAACCAAAATATATTTACGTGGATGTTATAACCACCACCTACCAATCACTAAACGAAGAATATTATATATAATATACTATAGTGTAATACTAAATTCTCAACATGCCCCTTTATTAAATCATAATTCCAAGAATGAGAGAGAGAATAAGCTTCGCATGTGAGGTAAGGCACACACAGTCCAACACATTTACAATCAATCAATGAATGAGGACACATTCATCAAGGCACTGATGTCTACAACAAAACATCATGTGCTTGTTAAAAATAGTAGTGGGATTTGACCTCCATATGCTTCCTCAATTGGAATGTGTCTCACCGAACAATATATGCGAATAAGGACACTCTACTATTCATTAAAGACAATAGTGGGACTATGCCTCACTGTGCTTCCGTGGTGGGCGTTGGGCTTTACTGAGTAAC